>CAUYON010112522.1:0-46381 GCA_963573935.1 Arctocebus calabarensis | reverse complement strand
TCCCTTCTCCATAGCCTCAAAGAAAATGAAATACTTAGGAATATACCTAAAAAAAGAGGTAAAAGACCTCTATAAAGAAAATTATGAAACCTTAAGAAAGGAGATAGTAGAGGACTTGAATAAATGGAAGAACATACCATGCTCATGGCTGGGAAGAATTAACATTGTTAAAATGGCTATACTTCCCAGAGCAATTTACCGATTCAATGCCATCCCTATTAAAATACCAAAATCCTACTTTCAAGACCTGGAAAAAATGATTCTGCACTTTGTATGGAACCAGAAAAAAAAACGTATAGCTAAGGCAGTTCTTAGTAATAAAAACAAAGCCGGGGATATCACCACACCAGATTTTAGGCTGTATTATAAGGCTATAGTGATCAAGACAGTATGGTACTGGCACAAAAATAGGGACATAGATACTTGGAATCATATAGAAAACCTGGAAATGAAACCAACTTATAGCTGTCTAATCTTTGATAAACCAAACAAGAGTATTCCCTGGGGAAAAGACTCCCTATTCAATAAATGGTGCTGGGAGAATTGGATATCCATATGTAAAAAACTGAAATTGGATGTGCACCTTTCTCCCCTTAAAGATTGATTTGAGATGGAGAAAGGATTTAAATTTAAGGCACGAGATGATGAAAATCCTCAAAGAAAGAATTGGAAAAACATTGGAAGATATTAGCCTGGGGAAAGACTTTATGAGGAAGACTGCCATGGCAATAGCAACAACTGCAACAATAAACAAATGGGACTTAATTAAACTGAAAAGCTTCTATACAGCCAAGGAGACAACAACCAAAGCAAATAGACAACCTACCCAATAGGAAAGGATATTTGCACATTTTGAATCTGACAAAAGTTTAATATCCAGGATCTATACAGAACTTCAATTAATCTACAAGAAAAAACTCAACAATTCTATACATCAATGGGGGAAAGAGATGAATAGATTTATCTCTAAAGATGACAGACAAATGGCCAGTAAACACTTGAAAAAATGCTCATCATCCTTAATTATTAGAGAAATGCAAATTAAAACCACCCTGAGATACCATCTAACCCCAGTGAGTATGGCCTATATCACAAAATCTCAATATTGCAGATGCTGGCGCAGATGTGGGGAGAAAGGAACACTTTTACACTGCTGGTAGGACTGCAAACTAATACAACCTTTTTGGAAGGAAGTATGGAAAAAGCTCAAAGAACTCAACCTAGACCTCCCATTTTATCTGCAATCCCATTGCTGGGAATCTATCCACAAGAAAAAAAAAAAAAAACTTTTATTATAAAGACATTTGTACGAGGCTGTTTATCGCTACCCAATTTACAATTGCTAAAGTGTGGAAACAGCCTAAATGTCCTTCAACCCAGGAGTGGATTGGTAAACTCTGGTATATGTATACAATGGAATATTACTCAGTTATCAAAAATAATGGAGATTTTGCTGCATTTGTAGTAATTTGGATGGAGGTGGAACATATTATTCTTAGTGAAATGTCACAGGAATGGAGAAGCATGAATCCTATGTATTCAACTTTGTTTTGAGGATAATTAATGACAATGAATGACACAGTGGAGCATAGGGGAAGGAGAGGGCAGGCAGATAAGGAGGGAGGGGGCGAGGGAAAGAAAACCAAAAAAAAAAAAAAAAAAAAAACAAGAAAAGAAAATAGTGTCTAACTTTTTCATGTAAATTGGATTCAATTTTGACTAAAGTATATAACTTAAATATTAAATTTGTAATTCAACTTGTCAATATGTTGTTTAGGATATTGCATCCTCATCTACTAGTGAAACATGTTTATAATTTCCCTTTATAACAATATATTTTCTCCAATTTCAATATCAGGTGTATCCAGATCAAGTACAATGATATTGAAATATTTCTTTTTTTATTGGTTATAAGATTTCTGGAATTGCTTGTTTTGTAAAATCATTGTGGTCTATGAGTTTATGAAAGTTTGAACTTTGTTATTTAATTCAATTCATTGCTTAATTACTATTTTCCTATAAATAATTATACTGTGGTTAATATGTTAGCATAGCAGTATTACCAGATAGTTTTTTGTTTATTGGGAGGCTGGGCTTTGGGGGGTCAGAGTTAATACTTTGCATGGACTATCTTATCTTATAATAATGAAATTGCTTTCTCTTTTGTCTTGTGATTTTTTTTTGAGGTGAAATTTAAGTTTTTGTGTGAGTAGTACTATTATACCTATCTTGAGTGTCTTGCTTGTACTGTATCACATTATACCTTTGTTTAATTCTCAATAAACTTTTCACTTGTTAAAAAAAATATGTAACATAATCCTAGGTGAAATAAGATACAGAATTACATGCACACCATTATCATAACTATGCAAATGAAACAGAAAAATGCATAGAGTTTCATGACTGTTAGTAGGAGGTGACTTTTGGAACATTTTCTTTTCAAAAGTTTTAAAAATGTTCATATCTTTTGATTGAACTTTTAGAAATGTAATTTACCTACTGGAAAAACAACTTAAGAAAATTATCCACAATGAAAAAAAAAAAGAAAATTTACAAAGAATTCTTGTTACATCACTATAGCATTTGGTGAAATTTGTAAAGAACCAAAATAGCCTGAATGTGTAGGAAGAGTGAAATAGTTAAATGAATTGTAGCTTATCTGTATGCAAAATGGTAGGCTTAATGATAAGTCATTAAGAATGAAAAAACTTAATGACAATGAGAAATGTTTCATCAGTTTATTGGAAAAACTAGAATTTATTTTTAAAAGCAATATATAAAGTAGTATTATCTACATAATTTAAAATTATGTAGAGAAAGATGAAAATACACCAAAAATTGAAGAGTAACTGACAGAGGTTAAATCCTGAATGCTCTTCAACTTTCTCACATTTTTCTGTCTTTCCAAGTGCATGCAATAAGTTTAGTAAGCATGCATTACTTTCATAACCTAAAACAATATAAAAACCTACATGGAAACAAAATAAGAGACAATATCTCTATTGATGCTGTATGAAAGTGATTGATTAAGGGCCACGTGCTTATTTTGTCTTTGTCTAGTTTCTACATCCTGAAAGGTAGCTATGTTAAATTTGTAATTTCAAAAACCGTAATTGTTATGAGATGATATATGTCATGCCTTGTGGTAAGAAAGACATGACACTAATAAAAGACTTTTTACACTTTAAGCATTTGCAGTTAGCAAAGTAGTTCACTTTTTATTATATAATTACTAATTTGTTCACTTGTGTTATTTCATTCAATTTATGAAGAGTTCTGAGTGAGGTAGACATTGTTACCATCTTACAGTGGCAGAACCTGGGACTCAGAGGTTAAGTGAAGCTGTCCAAGTCATGTGGCAGATCTGAACCAATATTGGACCCAGTGATTGTGTTTCCATATGTTATATTCTATCAGATTCATGGGATATTGCTAATGATTCCAACAGGAATCACAATGCTATTGCAAACATGATACAATTTTTTAAGCAGCTGAAACATTTACTGGAAGAGGCAACTTTCATTTGCTTTGCACCTCTCTTTCCACTGTTCTACAGTGATTAATTTTTCAGAAGTTAGGCTTTGATATTTTAGCTAGTTCTTTTCCAATAAAACTCCAATCCCATGATATACTCAACTAATTAAGCAGTAGTGTGGACTTTATATGAAATACTTTTTAATTAGCCACAGTGATTCTCAAACTAGTCAGTCTGGGTTCAGGACCTTTAATATTCAAACTGGCAATCTAGTACAAATAAACTCTTTATTTAAACAGTGACATCTGAGACTACACTTGGTAAGGGTTTCTATGGAAACTAACAGCAATATCAAATCTTTCCAAACCACCAGAAGTGACCCAATTAAGAGAGATAAAAATGAGTGACAGAAAAAAGTGGCTATCAACAGTTTAGAAAGGTTAATTCGAATTCCTCACACTAATTTTCATAAATGTGCCTGCATATTTATTAGAAGACTATGGAATTCATTGATATTCAAGTATCACAAATGGGTAAGAATAATCCATGAAGTGAACATATGTTGTTCTTCAATAACATTAAAGCTAACTTCACAGAAACAGTGATAAAAACTGAAGAGCAAAGTAAATTAACATGATTGTAAACACACAGAGATAATATAAACACTACTAAAGATGAAATTCTAGTATTTCTGTAGCAGAAAAAAATCAATAAATTTTATGAATTAGTCCAAATAGAAAAGTTAAATAAGTCTTCTGCCTTCCTTAAAACTAAGAAAAAAGAGAAATATTTGCTGAACTTAAGTCCAGCATAAAATGCAAAGAGAAACATGTTTATTAAAGATTGTAATCAAATAAGAAGCTCTTAAAAATAGTTTTGAGATTCAAGCATGAGGTAAGAACAGTTTATGAATTTGCAAATTTGTATTTCCTCCTGTGAATGGGAAACAAGTTCAAGCTTTAACCTTGACATTTGTTTGCACTGTGACAACTGCAAACCCAAAATATTAGTGTCCATGGTTACAGAGTTTTAACTTGTTTTGAGAACTTAAGTCACCAAATATTTTCCTACAAGTACTTACCTAAAGAATTCAAGCATGTGTAATAAATAGTATTCTGAATTTTACTAATAGCACACAACAACAAAGTGACATCTCTAGCTTGACTACTAACAGACATCTCAAATCAACCTCCTGGTCCTTCCCTAATCTGCTTCTCCTGAAGTCTTTCCCTGCCTAAGTGAATGGTGACACCATCTTTCCAGTTGCTCTGACCATAGTCATACTTGACAATTTTATCAGCAAGTCCCCTCAGCTTTCATTCAAAATGTCCTAGGCACTGAACAACTTCTTTCCACCTTGCTTGTCATGGCCACAGCCCAATCACAGTGAGCTCCTCACTGTTCCTCCTCCTTGGGCTCTTCTGCCTTCTGTCAATACTTAAATACTCCAAAAAGAGTGATTCTGTTCAGAAAAAGTAAGATTGCATCTCCACTGTGTTCCACTGTCGATGTGGCTTCCCATCTCACTCAGAACAAACCCTAGGTTCCCACAGGGGACACTCAAATGTAGGACAACCTGATCTCTGGGTGGCTCTTCAACCTTGTCTCCTTCCTCTACCAACTCACTGGCCCCAGGCACCCTAGCTTCCTTACTTTCTCCCTCTAAGCCATGCATATTTGTGCCTCTTTCCTTGTTGAGAAAAGCTCTCTGCTTGGAAATCTATTTTTCAATGCTCCTACAGTTCACTCTCATCACCACCTTCAATCTTTGTCTTCTTGGTGAGCCTTCCCCGGACTTCATTTTAAAAATCACCAATCCTCCTTCATATCATTTCCTACCCCCATTCCATATTTTACTTTCTCTATTTCTCTGCACTGAAATGTAAAGTCATTGAGAACAAAGCTTTTTCATGCTTTTATTTCCTGTGCTAGAAGGAAGGAATACATAGTAGGTGCTTAATAAATAATTATTAAATCTAAGAAGTATATTTCTTGGCACTACACCCCAAAATACCCATACTGATGCTGTGGCCTAGAAGAAGAAGGCTTTATCTGCTCCTCATTTGTATATCAAAACAAGTCACAAAGAAAAAAAAGAGAGAGAGAGAGAGGAAGATCTAACCAGTGCTGCTGACTTATGCCAGTGGCTAAGGCTGAGATGCCCTAAGCATGTCTGCAACAAAATCTCTTCTCTCTGGCATGAATACTAGACACCTGACTTCTCAATATACTTTTCCTTCTCACTTGCTCCACCAGAGATTAAAGCAGTCTTTTCAAATTTCCATGAATCCTTAGAGTATTCCAGATTTCTAGCTCATGCTGGCTATTTCATAGGCTAAGATGGATCTCTGTCCCTGGCATGGCACCTTCTCTCATTCAACAAGCTTTAATGCCCCAGAAGAAATGACCAGACCTCTGAGTTGTTATTTTGTGAACATGAGTTACCTGTGCAGATTCTTTTAAAGTTGGGGTTTTCCAGAGTGTGTCCTGGTAGGCGACACTGGAACCGATGTTGCCAGAACTCAGGGAACCATGGATTCCTTGTATTAGTGTCCAGCCTCAGTTTCAGGAAATAATCATCAAATGATCTGACCTCTGGAGACTGTAGCTTTATTGTGATTCCCCCGTTGGCTTCCACCTCATAACCTTCAATGACTTCATCTCTGTCTGCCCATCCATCACTGAAAAATGCAGGGATCAGGGGAGGGAGAGAGAAAGACAAACATCTCACAAATAGAGCTCAGAGTTATGTATGAATGAAGCAATCCAGCAAAGGCCAAAGTCAATTTCTAGCCAGCATTAATACCCATGAATGATATGTATATTTTTTTTCATAGAGAGTAGAAAGTTGTGAAAGTATAGCATCTCATTTGTTTGAATTTCACAGCTGTGAAAGTGGTGATGAAGATGATGATAGTAACAATTACAACTGAAGTACACTTGAGTATTCATTAGTCATCAGATTCTATATTGTACACATTTACTGAGAGGGTAGATGTCCAGCAATTAGCTGAAATCCTGGTGGGTCCAGGTAATCTGTCTCCCAAGTTCAGTAATTTCTTTACTACTAAACCACAAAGTCTGTCCAAACCAGGAGGAAATAAAACCCCGGCATCTCAAAGCTCACAACAAGAGATCTGAAAGGTTTCAAAACTTGCCAGTAAGACCATTACACGCAGTTGCATTATTGGTGTAGAAACTTGATTTAGTTCCGACTCATACTAACCCAGGAGTTTATGCTCCTGGGGCATTATTTAAACCTACTTCCCACAGAAGTGACCAGATGCTTTTTTTTTTTCCCCTAACAGCATTAAAGAAAAACAATTTCACGTCTACGTGTAAAAAGAGTCCTACTTTTTACTAAATGAGAATTGATTGACATTTTATTGAGTGGGACAGAATTTCTAAAATTTTATCATGTTCTAGAACATTCATATTCACCAGGAATGACGTGGATCCAATTTAATCCAGGTGTCGTATGAGGTCTAAGAGGGTGTCAAAAACAAAATGCATCAGACAGAGTTAAACAGACAGGAAATATTTTTTTTTTTTGTAGAGACAGAGTCTCACTTTATTGCCCTCCGTAAAGTGCTGTGGCATCACACAGCTCACAGCAACCTTCAACTCCTGGGCTTAGACGATTCTCTTGCCTCAGCCTCCCAGGTAGCTGGGACTATAGGCACCTGCCACAATGCCCAGCTATTTTTCTGTTTTGCAGTTCGGCCAAGGCCAGGTTTGAACCTGTCACCTTTGGTATATGGGGCCAGCGCCCTACTCGATGAGCCACAGGCGCCTCCAAGGGGAGACTTTTTTTAAGACTATGGCAATGGATGACAGACATTGAACTCAACTCTGCTGAAATAAAAGATGGAGGATTTTTAAGAGCTGGGGTAGGCAAGTGGGAAAGTACAGGAAGTCCACTAGGTGGAAATCTGTCAATTAATTAGGGCTCCCTCCGTGTTTTCGAATTGTCATTTATCTGAGTTAGGTTACTACCCTCCCTCAGAGACTGCGCAATAAGAGTTGGACAATCATTTTGATAATTACAACTCAAATGTGTGGACCAGATCTTACAGAAAGAAAACCCAGGGTGAGAGATTTATATCTCAAAGGGGCAGAGAAAGAATTTACAAATTTAGGCTTCCTAAAGTAAATGTTACTTAACTCAGGAAAAAAGAAAAAAAAAGCCTGTCTAAAGTTCAGTCAAAATGAGGGGAATAGTAAAATACTCTTGATCAGAAGATGGATTTACTCTCTTCACACAGAGTGGTGCCCTGCAGTTTGTGGAACATAACTATGTGGTCTCTGCGAAAGGAAGTGTTTTATTGCTTGCTTCTTGCAGAGCAGGGAACTAGGCTAAACATATGTAACTGACACTAGCTCATCCTTTGTTACCGCAGATCAATTGGGATAAATGTGTTTTGCACTTATATGAGCTAACTGGTACAGGTCCACACTAGCACCTTTCCAGTGAAAGTCTCATAAGCTGTGTTTTAAAGGTTAAGGGTTGTAAAATGTATAGCTGGCTTGACTGGTCCACAATTAAAGGAACTTTGAATTAAAGTATAATTTAACCACTAGACAGAGAAGGTCTATAGGCCTATAAATCTACTAGGATAGAGGTAATACAAAATTGCATGAGTTCCATTCTTCCTTCTTCCCTTCCCTTCCCTCCCTTCCACCTTCCTTCTTTCCTTCTTTCTTTTCTTTCTTTCTTCTTTCCCTCCCTCCCTCCCTCTCTCCCTCCCTTCCTTCTTTTCTTTCTTTTCTTCTTCTTTCCCCCCCTCTCTCCCTTCCTTCCTTCCTTCTTTTCTTTCTTTCTCTTTCCTTCCCTCCTTTTTTCCTTCCTCCCTTTCTTCCTTATACACTTACCTAGCAGTTACAGTTTGCCAGATCTTCTGCTATGAATTCATCTGAGAATACGACATAAGACAACCTATGCCCTTCCTCCATGGTCTTACAGACTTGTGGCAGAAACAGACACTAAGCAAGACTTACAAACTCAGTGAGGCTAAAGAAAAACAATAGCGAGGTAAGGCTAGGAAATTAACATAGTCTGGTGTGTAGATGTGTGTGGAGTAGACAGGAGAATTAGGAACAGTTTCCTTAAGGAAGTGATATCACAGGTGAAACTTAAAGGAGGAATCAGCATTAGGAGAAATGAAAGAGAGGCTCTAGTATGGAAGGTTTCTGGTAGGTTAATATATTAGAAAGTTCATGGCACATTTAAGGAATTTAAAAAGAATTAGTACAGCTGGAGGATAAAGCAGGAAGGCATGAAATGGGGTTGAGTGCCTAGGCTAGAAATGGTTAGCATGAGGACTGTGGGAAGTCCATAATACGCTGTAAACCCACTCTTCAGTAAGGCCGTTCAGCTCTCATCCTTTCTGGTAAATGACCTGAGTGCCGTGAGTCCTCTGCTTATCATCATTGAAAGTGATGGCCAAATCAATTTTTTTATAAAAACTGATTCATTCTATCTGGAAAGGCTCCAAACTAGTTCAATTATTTACATTTGAATTTATTTATATTGTATCTTAAAATCATCTACAGCAATTTGAAGATTTGAGCTATAGCTCATGTCATACTAAAAAGAAAAGTAAAAGTAATACCATTTAGGCTTTCAAGAAATTCTGGCTCTGAGTAAATATTTTAAATTCAAGATGACTTATGATTTAAAGAAAAGAATTCATTTTTGACATAAAGGTGAAGGCTTGAAGTATCTTTCTCCTCAAAGAAGAGATGTGAGATTTATTTTGTTTACAGTTTGTACAAGAAACTCACAATCTCACACCTTTAAAATGTGATTAAGTGAGCGTTCAATGATGTCTATTTGTGTTTTTAAAGTCCTGCTTAAATTCTTTACCTTTGTAAAGGTAAATATCTTATGTCAATCCCAGAAGCGGAGAAGTCCACCCTTTCTGCCGTTGAGGCTGCCAACACAGAAAGGCACATCCTAGGAGTAAGTCCGTGAATATAGACCCATGTTAAGCCCTGTGGGTTAGTGGTCTGGAGTCCTAAATCCACTTAACACTGATCAAAGCCCTTCACTGAAGATGATGCCTATAGGAGTAAGAGTTGGTATTGAATCTAAGAAGTCATAAAATCAAGGAGAAGCAGAGTACAGTAGTGAAAATATTCAAGCAGCATCATTTGGTGAATATCTTTCAAAGTTAGTCACCAAAGTTTTATATGAGATCTTATACCTGTCACAGGTAAAGGGTGAGGGGATACTAGCAACAATAGCAAAAGGTTGCTAGAAAATACTATAACACAACTGTTGGTTTATACTTTTACATTATTCCATCTACATATCACTAATCAAATGTATTTACACAGAATTTTAAAATATTTTTGTTTGTAGCCATTTTTTTTGTGGCAGACACCTGTAGTCCCAGCTACTTGGGAGGCTGAGGCAAGAGAATCGCTTAAGTCCACAACTTTGAGGTTTCTGTGAGCTGAGACGCAAGGGCACTCTATCAAGGGCGACATAACAAGACTCTGTCTCAAAAGAAAAAAAAAGAAGAATATGTTCCAGCTCCATCCATGTAAACACAAAAGAGGTAAAGTCTCCATTCTTTTATTTTTAGTAAAGATGGTGTCTTGCTCTTGCTCAGGCTGATCTTGAACTCCTGAGCTCCAGCAATTCACTCACCTCAGTCTCCCAGAGTGCTAGGATTATAGGTGTCAGCCACCTTGTCTGGCGATACATGTAGTTCTTGACCAGGATTTATAAGTCCATATTCAATGGACTGGCCTACTGGCTATTTGTCCCTATACCAGCCTATGAAGTTTTATTTTTGTTTTTGTTGTTATTTTTGTTGTTTGTTCACTGTGTACCAAATGAAAATGGTTACAGGTGGATTATTGCTAATGACAATTACAATGACTCTAGCAAGAAGTGATAGCAGACAAACTGGTGAGAAGAATAGATAGTCATAAAATTATATACATAGTAGAACTCAAAGACTATGGTATCATCTAGTTTGGGGCTATAGCCGGAAACATCCTGCAGGCCTTAAGAATAGCACTGTACTAGTACCCAACACAGGAAGTGATATTCTTACAATGGTGACAATGAATCATTAAGACAGGATTGAAATTATATTTGCTTTATTCATTTAAAGAAGGTAGAGGAGTGTGCAATGCATTTTTTTCACATTTTCCATATAAGTTGATATAATTTGGCACTTGAAGGGGTATGCTTTTATTATAATAATAATAATAGCCACTCTAGAGTGCCTGCTCCAGGCCAAAAGATGTGCCAGGTATTTAATATATTTTGTTATTAACCCTGCTGGGCAAGGAGGCTACATCATAGCTGGGTATGTATCTGAGAAGGTTAGGGAAAGCAAATTCATTCTGTTGTGGCCTTGGTAAATTGGTTTTATTCTGAAAATTAAAGAATTATAGTTCATCTTTCTCTTAAGAAGGCAGAGGAGTAGGTAATTATTTCACTTAATTTACTGTATGAAGCTGATGTAATTTGGCACTTAAAGGAATAAGCTTTTGTTATAATAGCCACTACTCTCTTTTTATTCTAGAGAAGCTAGAAAAGAAATAGATACCACTCTTAAATATATGCTTCATGCCAAGTTATGTATTGGGTGGTCTAGCATAAAAGATCTTTAATCCTTCTGAGGGAGCAAGGCGGGTGGATCACCTTGAGCTCAGGAGTTCATGACCAGCCTGAGCAAGAGTGAGACCTGGTCTATACTAAAAATAGGAAAAAAAAAAAAAAAAGGCTAGGTCTTGTGGCAGGTGCCTGTAGTCCCAGCTACGAGGGAGGCTGAGGCAAAAGGATTGCTCAATCCCAAGAGTTTGAGGAGCTATGACACCAAGGCATTCTATTCAGGGTGACAGAGTAAGACTCTGTCTCAAAAAAAAACTTTAATCCTACCACGTAGTTATTATTATCTCCAAATTACATGTTGCAAAACTGAAGCTCAGGGAGATTATTATCTGCTCAAGAGCAATAAGTGCGTGGTAGAATCATGACTCAACTCCAGTTGCTTAGGACCCCAAAGCCATACTCTTCACTATCTCACTCACAGTCTGTTTATACAGGAAATCCTCTTAAATGCAACTACTCTCATTATGACTTCCATAATGGAGTCATCTCTGTAATGTGCTTTCTGATATAGTGGGAAGGTTCCTATTCCCCCCTTCCTTGTTTCATAGAGCAACACAGCTAGCCAGGGAGAGAACAGTCATTCCGGATCCAGCGATCCCAAGCCAAGGGAGAGTTTTAATCACATAGAGGAACTCATCCTCCGTAATTTCTAGACGTCACCCTCTAAGTCCTTGCACCTACCAGAGTGATGAGCCTGGCCCCCATCCACTACACTCAGCTCTTTCATTGGCTGTTGAAGCCACCCTAAAAATAGCTTCTGGACTTTGAAAGAAACCCTTTCTGGTGCCTACAGCAAAGAAGGTCCCAGTGGGACTGGGAAGAATAGCCCCCAAACAATAGTCAGCTCTGCTCTACAGGACAGTCAGTGAAGCCTTCCCATTTTCTAAGAATGAGAGATCAGAAAACTCCCATAAACACAATATCCCATGCCTTCTTTCTGCCTAAATGCCCTTCTTATTCCTGGCCTAATTAAAATTCACTTACTTGATGTTCCCGGTTCTCAGCTCTAATGGCAGTCAGTATGGTCATTATGAGGCATTATGCATCAAACCCCCGCAAGTCCCAGTACCTGAGTAGGAATAATTATCACATTCTCTTCCGGGAACTTGGAGTCATTAAAAAATCTTCCCCATGTTAGGTACCCGAACATCCTGGGGCTCACATACACTCCTCTCCTCAGATGTTTTAGCCATTCCTATACGCCAACCCAACCTCAGTACAGCTACTACATTCTGAATACAGGTTTTTAAAAAGTGGATTTTATTCAGTATTCAATGAATTAGAAACCCTGCTGTTTGGTTATTGTCAAAGGAGTCTAGCAGAGATATCTAAGCCATGGGGCTCAAAGTCTAATCCCTAACTTTAGGTTTAGCTGCATCATAAACCTGTGAATACATGGAGTCATGTGGTGGCAGATTTCATTCTCACCTCTACTTCAGTTTCACCAGCAGATCTCTTTCACCAGGGATGTCTGCACCAAACTTGACACCACCAGACAGTTCAACATCTCCCCTTGCTCTACAGTATATCTGAACCGGAAAATCTTAAAGGACACATAATATATTGGAAATTGATTTAAAATGAACATCCTAGGCCAGAAGCGGTGGCTCATGCCTGTAATCCTAACACTCTGAGAGGCGAAGGCAAGTGGATTGCCTGAGCTCAGGAGTTCAAGACCAGTCTGAGCAAGAGCAAGACCCCATCTCCAAAAAAAAAAATAGCTGGGTGTTGTGGCAAGTGCCTATAGTCCCAGCTACCAGGGAGGCCGAAGCAAGAGAATCACTTAAGCCCAAGAGTTTGAGGTTGCTGTGAGCTGTGATGCCATGGCACGCTGCCGAGGGCAATAAAATAAAACTCCCTCATAAAAAAAAAGATGAATATTTTATACATGAGATTTCATGATTTCTAGACATAGTCCACCTGAGGAGCTAATGCAGCCATACAGGAGGCATTTGGGAGCTCCCTTCCCAGCAGAAGGGGCATAGCGGATGGCACTTCATATAAAGAGGGCTCATCTTGTCTCCTCACCCCTGGCCACATCCCACCAGACACACATCAGAGACTTTATAATTTCCCCTCTGTTTAGCTATTTCTGGCTCTGGTCCTACTGTCTTCAGGAGGCTTCCTCAAGTGCTCCAGCCCACAGCAGCTTCTTTTTCCAACCCTCACCTTAGAATCCTTGCCAATCATTCCAATATTTACCTTTTATGATATGGAGAATAATAGCCTATCCCAAAATTCCCAGTCCCTAATCCCTGAGAACATAGAAAAAAGGGACTTTGCAGATATAATTAACCTGAGGACCTTGAGACAGTGACATTATTTTGGATTACCCAACAGTTAGGCCTAATGCCAAGTAGAAGAGGAGATCAGAGTGATGTGATGAGAAGCATCAACTCCAGTTTTCAAGATGGAGGAAGAGGGCTGTGAGCTAAAAAATGTGGGTGCTCCTAGAAGCTGTAAATGGAAAGAAAATGAATGTCCCCCAGAAATCATAGCAAAGAATACAGCCCTGTCAACATTTTAGACTGGTGAGATCCATCTAGGACCTCTAACTTACAGAAATGTAAAGTAATAAATTTGTGCTGTTTTGCATCATTAAATTTGTGGAAATTTGTTACAAAATAGGAAACAAATATACTTATTCACTAACTTTTATTTGCCTTTGATTAGTTTCTATGGGTGGATCTTGTCTCCCGAAGAGACCACATATGGGTTTAGTAATTTGGTCTTGTTCATTTCCTGTTTTCCTCTATACAGTGAACCTTCATTCCTGTCAACTTCATAATCTCACTGCCTCTAGTCTAGACCCTCTGACAGCCACAGGGTTAGGGAAGATAAAAGACTCATCCAACCACCCAATCACCAACAACCTAACTGAGCTCACAGCAGTCACCAAGACAATGAACTAGTCCAGGGTTCCTTCCATGAAGTGATGATGCAAACACAGAAGGCAGAGAAGCCTAGATTTATTTATGTTTGTTCTAGTTACACCAGCAGGAGAGCAACAAGCAGGCCCAAGATTGTCTAAAACACAAAAATATTTCCTTTATGGGCAATGTAAGATCTTACCCACTTAATCTCAGTCCTTGTCCTCTACTCAAACTGTACCTTCACACCAAGGATGGCTCAACTCGTTTGCCTCATTTGCACACAGCTTTTCTCACTACAGTGTCATGAATAAGGAGGAAGCTTGATTGGGGGAAGACACTGGGGCCCGTCATCACTGAACTTCAGTTAATCAGCTGCACTTTTTCTTTGCCTGGTTCTCATACATCTCACTAAGTGTATTTATTTGGTTCATTCTATTTACACTAATACAGATATTTTCAAAAATATATAGCAACATAACTGTACTTTTATTATCCTTTTAAACAAATCCATTTTATGTATTTCTTGTATCTATTACTTAACCTAATATATTTCTCCATGCATATTGATTTCTCTCCCAACTGAATTACTCTTTGTATATTTGTTAAAATATTGGCTGGATCTATCTGAATTAGTTCCTTTGTTCATGCCTTTCACTTCGGAGTCCTCTGAGCAGAACTTTTCAGAGCTGAATTTCAAGCTCCATCAAAAGTGTTCTTTGGGCTCTATGTGGACTCACAACAAGTAAACACATTGCAAAGCTTCTGCTGATGACTTGCAGAAAGATGGAAACCCAGACAAGGGCAAGGAGTCAGGTTGCAGATTCATTTTCATGAAGCAGAGAAAAATTTAGTGCACTGAGGTCAGTTAGTGCTCTCTCTTTCCTCTCAGAGGACACTAGTATATCTTTTGGTGACAAGCCCGCCTGCCTTTTCTGAAAATCATTTATTCTTCTTATTTAGGTAGGAAGAGGGTGGGAGCAGTTTTCCTGACTCCTGTAGAATGACATGCCCTTCCTCCTTTGTGTTGACCCCTTCAGCTGTTCTTTCAAAAGACTACAGGGAGCTGCCAGGGCAAGTGTAGGAAGCCCAATAGTGGGTGAACTGATGTTATAAGAAAGTACTGTAAAGTTACCATAGGGTTCATGGCACATTTATAGGATGTCAGAATTAGAAGAATGTAAGAATCTCTCAACCCAATTAAAAGTTCATATATGAAATGTGGAAACAGAGGCCCAGATGATTTTCTCAAAGTCACACCCTTTGGGTCAGAGGTAGGAATTACACCCTCTCTCCTGACTCTCAGCACTCTTTCCACTAACCCCTTCTTGCAACCCTGACCTCTAATCCACTAGCATAATGGAACATGTTCCCAAATCAACCCAATTTCAGACAAAAATGAAGCAATGCATGATGCTAAATATAGGAAGTTAAGTCATTTGGATTTTTCTTTGTTTGAACTTTAAAGTGTTTTAAAATTTTATTTTTATGAATATTGTTATAAATCTGATTTGGGTTTATTCTTTAGCAATTTACTTATCTTAAGTGGTGGCACTCACATTTATTTTCCTGTTGCAAAACTGTCAGTCTCCCAAATGTTGGTCCAGGAATTGTAAATGATTTATCCCTGGTCATTAGACTCTCACTACAAATCATATTAGCCCTAAGTAGGCAGGCATCTCCAAATCTTCCTTGAGTCAGTGCCTAGATCCAGGGGACCAGACCTCCTACCTGATATAGCAGATAGATAAGCCATGTTCTGGCATTTTAGGTCTTCAAAACAAGACTGGAAAATATAATAGAGTCAAACCAAAAACTCCTACTCTTGCCTTGACTATATAACAAAGATAATAATACCCATCTTATTAAACTGTTGAGAATATAAAAGATAATTTACACATAGCTCCAGGCACATGGATAGAACTTAATGGTAGTTTTAACATTTATAATTTTTGCTTTGTTTCATTTTAATATGGTCTATATAACTTTTCACACTTACTACACATGTAACATCTTTTAGATAATTTTATATATGTTATTAATAAAACACTGAAGTCCCATCAATGTTCATATATAGCCACCTGTTCTAAAGTCCTCAGCCAAATCCCTTCCAGAGTTCATTTCCAGCTGTCATGTTTTTAAACTTTTCTTTCCATATATTTTAAGAGGTACACAACATGTTTTGATTTACATATACATTGTGAAATAATTACCACAATCAAGCTATTTAAGATATCCATCATCTCACATAGTTCAATGTGTGTGTGGTGACAGCACTTGAAATCTACTCTCTCAGCAAATTGCAAGCATACAAAAAATAATTATAGTCACCATGTTGCGTATTAGGTCTCCAGCACTTATTCATCTTACAACTGAAAAGTTATACCCTTTGACCAATAAATCTCCACTTCCCTCATTCTCCAGTGCTTAGTAATCACCATTCTACTCTTGGTTACTGTGAGTTTGACTTTTTTCCCCCAGATTCCGCCATTACATGAGATCATGTAATTATTTTTCCTTCTGGGCCTGGGTCATTCCATTTAATGTAAAGTCACCCCAAGTTCATCCATTTGTCACAAGTGCCAGGATTTCCTTCTTTTTAAAAGTTGCGTAACATTCTATTGTGTGGGTGGGGTGGGTAGATGGATGGATGGATAGATAGACAGATATCACGTTTTCGGCCACCACTCATCCATGGATGGATGGATCTTGGCTATCAGCAATCTTGCGGTCTTTTGGCAGTCATTCCTGTCCCCTCTTTCCCCAGAAAGGGCTTTATTATGCTCTAAAAAAAAGTCTTAAGAAAATGATTTAGGAGCAACTGCTCCTCTTAGCACATTCTTCAGTAAACTGAATGATGGAAAGCTTTGGGTTTTGCCCTTCTTTAGACAGTACAAGCCTAGTTGAGATTTTCCAGTTAATTTAACAGTTCAAATCTTTGCCAGGCAGAAGAGAATGGATTTATGTCGTAGACTGTTATTACTGCTGCTGCAGATGTTACTGTTGTGTCGTTGGGTTCATATTACACATGAATTGTGCAGGAACAATAAATTTAACTTGAGCTCTGAACTTTGAAAGTGCTTTTTTTCTTTCAGGTGGCTACTTGCCTCACAATTAGCTTGCTCAATTAAAAAAGTAAGCCACTTAGGTGTGACCCTTCTATCACATGGAAATTCACATAAGTATTTTCAACTAAATTTCATCTTTGGAGATGCTGGTCTCCTGTTACCCAGGCTGAAATGTATATGATCATAGCTCACTGCAGCTTTTAACTTCTGGGCTCAAGTCATCCGCCTGTTCAGCCTCCCGATTAGCTGTGACTATAAGCATGTGCCACTAGGCACATCTAATTTTCTTTCTTTCTTTTTTTTTTTCCCCCAGAAAAGATGAGAGGGTCCTCACTATGTCACCTGATCTCCTATCCAATTCCTGGCATCAAGGAACCTTCCAAAGCCTTGGCTGCCCTAGTTGCTGGGATTACTGCAGGCATAAGCGACCACTCTGGCTCTTTTTCATTCTAAATCAAAGAGTACTAGAATCTGATTGAAATGAATGGAAATAAACATTACAGTTAGAATTTATCAGAGTATTGTAAAAATATTTTTTCCAAACTAGATTATTTCAAAACTGACCCCGATTTCCAGATTTAAAAGTTATGAATTCAAACAGTAAAAGCAAGAGCCAAAATAGGAAAGCCTCTATTTTGTAAGCAATTTTCTTAGCGATTTTTGTTAGATCATACTGCTCTGTCCCAGAAGTTCCAAAATGTAAGCAATTAGCGCCCGCAAAGTTCTAAGCTTACTTGGCTCCCTCAATAAATCTGGAAGAGACTCCGAGAAGAACGCTTTTGTATTTCGCTCTATGAGAGCCCAGTCTTCAGAAAGCCCTCTAGGTTAAGCTCTTCCCTTCCTGCCTCATTCCTGGAAATTTCTATCAGGGAGCAGACGTGGGTATGCCAAATGAAATGGGAGAAGGTAGTTTTTGTTCTTAATCCGAGTACCAGTGGAATTCTGCCCACAACTTTGTCCGAATTTTCTGCAGGTTACCTGATGAAATCAACAGGTGAGTTTGCTAAAATGAATCTATTTTCATTCATTTAACATCAGCAAGACACCTATGAGTGTGTGCCGGGCGTGGTGCTAATAGTCAAAGCAAAGGACTTTTTTTTTTTTTTTTTTTTTAACTTTAGCCTGAAACAAAACGCCCAGCAAGCACTTCTTGCTCTCTCGGTTGCCTGAGTGCTTCAGTGAGCTAATCTCTGTCCCTCCCTTTCTGAAGAGCCCAACCTTTGCAGTGAAGCTGGAGGTGCTCAAGGCTACCCTGGCGCCCTCTGGGCGCAGACTCTGGTTAGCTCCCCGAGAGCACCAGATCCAGCCAGCGGTTTGTAATCGCCAAAGATTTCAGAGAGGGGAATTGATTTGGGTGCTGACAGTGGGAGGCACACAAGCCAGGGCAGAGTTTCGAACCCACAAAGTAACATGGCTACTTCCTTAAGCATGGTCACCATTGCATACGAGTGAAAGCCTTAAGCGCTCTCCTTAAGAAAATGCACATCGCAGACTCCTATATTTAGAAACGATTTCAGGAGGTTCGTTCCGGTCTCGGGAAAGAAAGCCGTTTCCGCAGAAGTATTTCTAGCTGAGCGCAAGTGCGCTTCTACAACAGCACCTGTTGCCGCGGACCGCGCGGCGCGTCCCTCAGCGGCCGCACTGCGTCCTTGGCTGCTCTTCACGCAGCTCCGCACCGAAAGACCAGGTCCAGGGGACCTAAACCGCAGGAAAAACCCCGAAGCTGAGGCCTGGGCCTCGTAGTGAATGTCTGCCTTCGGGCTCCGGGGCTCACTGGGAGCGGGTTGGGCGGTCCCCAGCCTACCCCGAGCGCAGATCCCCGGCCCGGCTCCTCCCGCCCTGGGTCCGGCGGCGGCCCCGCCCTCGGGCCTGAGAAGAGCGGGTCTCAGACGCGCGGTTCCCAGCCCGGAGTTTCTATCCCCGCGCAGAAGTGCCACCCCATGAGTTAAGAAGGAGAGTCACATAAGTATATCTTGGAAGTCAGGAGGTCCTGCTGCCTCCTTGAGCGCGGAGGCACCAACTCGCCAGGGGAAAGAGAAGCTACACGAGACAGGTGTCCTAGGACATGGCGAAGATTCTGGGGACTGAGGTCTGGGGTGCGGACGGAACCCCGGGAGTACCTGGAGTTCGATGGCTCGGCCATTCACCACACACCGAGGGCTAATTTATACTCTGCCTCGGGGTAGGGGCTATGAAGCCCGGGTTCTAGCTTCCCCGCACAGCCCGGGTGCCGCGGCCGCGCTCACCGCGCGGGCAGCGTCGGGACAGGCTAGTGCATATGATGTGCGCCCTGCGCGCTTCGACCCGGAGATCCCCCCAAACGCCAAGCAGATTCTTTCTACCCTTCCTAGCAGCTACGGGCAGCAAGCGCCTTTGAGAGTGCCTGAAGTCGAATGGTCAGAGTGATGTTGAAGCCCGGTTGTGCTGGGGGTCGGAGCTGTAGAGATGCAGGGAATGCTTTGGGGCAGGGCGCCTCTTCTTGAGAGTGCGGGCAGGTGTGATGTGAGCAGGTCGCCCTCGCGCCAATGTGTGGATGCGACTGCAGGAGAGACACAGAAAAAGGCTTGCGACACGTTGGAGAGTGAACCCCTCAGGATACCCCTGTGAGCCAGTGTCTGGTTTTTGAGCTGTGCTTGGCAGAGTGGGCACATGCTTAGAGACTGCAGTGAGTTCGTGTGGACAAGGGTGTCTGGAAGTTCGTGTGAGTTTTAATCTAGGCAGGGACTCCAAAGCACCGTCAAGCTTGCCTGCTCTTTAGTGGAGAACCAGAGTGCGGGGGTTGGGGAGCGGAAGGGAATCAAATGCTACTGGGACATCTTGACAAACACCAGCCGGAAGCAAAGCAAAGGGGCAGCTGTGCAAATGCTTTGGGCAGGCGGACTGAATAAGAGGTGATGGATGGCAGGGTAAGAGGTGAGGGCTAACGGTCCGGATGGAGGCTTCTGGAAGCATCTGTTCTTGCACCTGGCCCCTCAAACCCAGCTGGGCACCAGCCCCCTCTTCACACGTGTAACAAATCTGAGCTGCACCCTGGGACCGCCCAACTTGAGTGCAAGGGAAGATTGGCGAGGTAGGAATCTGAAGTATTCGTTGAGATTTTATGGGATCTCCTATGTGGACCAGGAAACTCTTCTAGATCCCTATCTAGCTGGGAGCCAGGCACTGGGATACTTCTCACAACCTTGTTCAAGATGGAACTATGGGTTCCCATTTCAAAGATAAGTACATTGAGGCTCTGAGAAGTTACTTGCCCATGATCACAAAGACTTGAATTAGCACAGGTGGCATTAAGTTCAGGACTAACAAAGTTCTTGTTCCCAACTTCCTCTCCTGCCCCAGACCCTACGTGAGTAATGCCAGCTAGGGTCAGACAGCCTTTTGGGACTCCGAATCCATCCGCCAGTGTGTTAACTCTTCAAACCTCACTTTGGCAAGGATCTAGGATCCGATCTGGGGAAGCCAGGAGCCCCCACAATCCTGGACTCTGCCCATCCAGCTGAGGATGGAATGGAGCGCAGATTCAAAACCCAGTGTGACTAGAGGTGAACTCTACAGTGACGTCAAACTATCTCGAATTCCCGCTCACTTTAAGGGCTTTTCTCGTTCGTCCCTCGCCGCCCCCCCCCCTCCAGCACTTCCATCAGTGACCTCAATGCAAATACAAGTGAAGCCACGCGGCTGGATGGTTCTGGAGGCACTAAGGTGACGCAATCCGCCTGGGCCATCGGACCCCTGCGACCATTGGATGCTTGGTGCTCAGAGACCCCTCCCGACCCACTGCAAGGGACAATAAGAGCAGCCGCGCTCTGGGAGGCATCGGAGCCACTGCCCAGCCCAAGTGCCGCCACCGCTTCCACCAGGCACTCGTTGGACCGCAACACCGCGCTACCCCTGCTCCAAATCACTGTCCACCAGGTGAGCGCAGAGATTCCTGCTCAGGTGCGTCCTTCCATTTCTCCTCTTCCTCTCCTCCCGCTCCCTCCACTAGTCTACCTCTCTGCCACTCTCATTCTGTCTGTCCACTTCTGTGTCAGTCTCTTACAGTCTCTGTTTAGTCCTCGATTCAAACCAACCTTCCGCCCCAGCTCTCGTTCCGGGAGCTCCCTGCTCCGCTCACCCTGCCTGGCTTCGGATTCCAGTCCCTCTCCTCTTGCACACATGCCGCCCGTCGCCAGACACTCGGGCTTCCCAGGCACCGTGTGCGGAGCAGGACTCAGGATTGCTGTCGCAGACGGTACCTGCGAGGATCGTGTCTGGAGTCTAGCGGTCCGCAGGATATTGGTTCAAAATCTGAGCCAGCGCGAATAGGTAGCAACCACCCAGGGACAGGCACCCCTAAACTGCAAGCCCCAGTCGCCAGCTCGCGGAGCTTAGAGAGATCCCAACTTTAGACTCTGTTATATTGCAGGGGACTAAGTTGCCAGAGGGTGGAGCAGTTGAGCAGTAAAATTGGTTCTTCTGTTTCTCAAAGATTCCAACGCAGATTTATTCCCTTTCTACATATCCCCCCACCTAGGTGTGTGCAGAAGCCCCGACGAGGACAGTCTGGGTTGCGTTATGAGAGCAGCTGCTGTGGGGCGGTGGGGAGAAATCCAACAGTGTCCTCCACAGAGACCTGGCTAACTGGTGTACGTGCCTGTGTGTGGCTTTGGGGTAGGACTGAGACCTCCCCACCCAGCTGTCCCTCCTAGGAACGCTCCTCCAGCTTTGCCAAATTGTGCAAGAAGTGGCAGGCCCACCGGGCCTTCCAGAAGTCCATATCACTGATGAGGAAACAAAAGAGGGCGAGAAATGAAATGACCAGTCTGAAGTCACAAAACCAGGGAAATAGCCGCAGGGCAGAAGCAGGACGAGCGTCCAGGTCTGTGGCTTGTAGAACTTTGAACTGGTGCAGGTAGTTACATCGTTCTTCCCTTGCAGAGGGACGTCATGGGCTTCCGGAAGTTCTCCCCCTTCCTGGCTCTCAGCATCTTGGTCCTGTACCAGGCAGGCAGCCTCCATGCAGTGCCATACAGGTAAGATAGCCTGAAACCAGGACCACACTTCCCTCCTGCTGCCTGTTGGATCAAACAATTCCTTTGTGTCGTAATTGTGTGTAGTGTGCTGATTGCTTACAAGCCAGGTTAGGGGGCAAGGGAGATTTGAAGGACAGGAGCATATATGTATGTATATATGTCCATGAAGTTCGTGTGTAATTTTAAATTTTCTGATAGAAAAGTATGTAGCACACCATTTATAAATATAGTGGAACTTCTGCAAGTTGACCACCCAAGGGATTGTAACAAACTGGTCAACAGTCGGAGGTGGTCAACATAAGGAACTAGGCCTACTGTATTCATATATACATGTGGTGCATGTCAGGCCTATGAAAATTAGGTCAACTTAAGGAGGTGGTTAATGTGGGGCTCAACTATGGATGTTCCACTGTAGTAATAAGATACACAGTATTCTTTACTGTAAATTTCATATAGCCCATTGACACTCTCAAAATGCCTTCATTGTTTTTTAGCAAACTTTTGTATCTATAGCCCAACTCATTTATCCAATTCGGCCTTGACTTGAAAAATGAATTGCATCCTAAAATGCTAACTAGTTTACCAGTAAATTTGCTTTACTAAACCTGATATATGACCTGTTGATCTATTTCTCATGTACATGCAAATTTATTAAATTGAAACTTTTTCAGACTTTCATCATTTAATTTTTAAGAATGGTTTCACAGGCTTAGCGCCTATAGCTCAGCGGCTAGGGTGCCAGCCACATACACCCTAGCTGGTGATTTTGAATCCAGCCCAGGCCTGTCAGACAACAATGACAACTACAACCAAAAAATAGATGGGCGTTTGGCGGGTGCCTGCAGTCCCAGATACTTGGGAGGCTGAGGCAAGAGAATCGCTTAAGCCCAAGAGTTTGAGGTTGCTGTGAGCTGTGATGGCATAGCACTCTACCCACATAGTGAGACTTAGTCTCAAAAAAAAAAAAAATGATTTCACTTAACACTCAGCTTGCAAAATTCCTGAAAATTTAGCCATCAACTTTCATAAGCCTGCTATGAACTGGCTTCAGACCACTGCTTGGAGACCATATCAGTGCCTGGCTCCCCATGAGGGAACCAGTTGACACTGACCTCCTGACTTGCAAGTGGGAGTGAGGTTGGTCACCTCCTCAGGAAAGAGGAAAGAACCAGGAAGCCTGGCTGCATATCCCTGGGATGGGGTAGACGGGGACACACAGCCTGCCCTGGGTTTGCTTCCCTTCACAGATTGGACTCCGAGAGCAGCCCAGATCTGGCTACACTCAGTGAGGAGGAAGCGCGCCTCCTGCTGGCTGCACTGGTGCAGGACTATGTGCAGATGAAGGCCAGTGAGCTGGAGCAGGAGCTGGAGACAGAGGGCTCCAGGTAACTGTCTCCACACTGCCCGGGACAGGACCTCCCCTCACACTCAGGAAGGCATAGTCCAGGGTCCAGCAGGCCATGATTGTTCAACAGGATCTGGGGCCCAGCTGTTCTCAGGCTCCGTGAGAGACAGAAGTCCAGTGCAGCTGGAAGGACTGTGATTAGACACATTAAAAAGTTGCATTTCTGAAAGCTGTGAGGAAATGAAATGGGGAGGTGTGGAATGGTCACTGGGGGGATTGCTTTTTCAGTACTGGTGAGACTGCCCAGGTAGGATGAGTTAAGACGGGTAAAGGCACCATGGATAGACCTGGTGTATCTGAGGAGATTTTAGAAATTTGGCTCCACATTGCTAATCTGCAGATGACATTCTTTTACCCCTGCAAGGAGCCTTCATTTCACATTTTCAAGGTGAAGCCCTTGCAGGGGGTGGGGACAAATACAGCAGCGTCTGAGGTAGGCCTGGGTCTCTAGATGTGCAGCATCCATGGAGAAATGCATGTTATCACTGGGCCAGGGAGGGTTCCCTTACCCAGTCCCACCTCCCTGTGCTCCCTGAGCCTGAGCAGAGACCAGCCTGGCCCCAGCACTGCTTGGGAAGAGGTGTCTGTTGTATCCGCATCCTCCCCAAGAATCCCTGTGCTGAGCATGAGGGTCTGAACCGCATGTAGAATGCCAGAAAAGCCCACCCTTCCCCACACTGCCCTGCCCCACTGGACCCCTGAGCTCTCCTAATAGAGGATGTGTGAGCTGGCCCCTGCCCCTGTCCCTCCTGCTCCCATTCAAAGAGCTGCCACACAGTCCAGTCTTCTGAGTGACTGTCAACAAAGGCAGCCTTTGGTGCATGGTATTGTCTGGCATGTCTTTTCCCTGCAGCCTGGACAGCCCCAGATCTAAGCGGTGCGGTAATCTGAGTACTTGCATGCTGGGCATGTACACGCAGGACTTCAACAAGTTTCACACGTTCCCCCAAACTGCAATTGGGGTTGGAGCACCTGGCAAGAAAAGGGATCTGGCCAGCAACTTGGAGAGAGACAACCGCCCTTACATTGGCATGCCCCAGGGTGCCAACTAAGCGCCTTCCTTTCCTTTCTGATTTCCTTTCTCACTTCTTTCCTATAGCTTGATGCATGTGGTCCCTCTCTGGTTGCTCTTCAGTCTTCTCTCAGTGGCTTTCCTTATAGCAAAGCATGTCTGGAACCTCAGGTGGGAAGAGAAAGAGCCAGTCCTGACTCACAGGCTGGAAGAGAATCGCCAGAAGAGATCAGAGAGTGAGGGCAGCCCTGAGTCCCCTGAGGATTCCATAGCAGAGCTTTTTTTGTCCTGCTTCTGTGCTGGTCATTTGGGGAATAAAGCTATTTTTCTAAAAAGACCCAAGCTGTGGCAATTATTGCTCTGGGCCATGACCCAGGCTTCATGGTGTCTAAGACATGTACTTAGAAGTAGCCTTAACCCTGGGATAACTGGACACAGGGTATGGGGCTGGTCTCTGTGACTGAGCTCAAGCAGCAAGAATGGGGGTGCTGACAAGCAGGTAAGCACCTCTGGGACCGGATGCTGCAACTTCACTGTTCCTCTTCCAGGTAAGACTGGGGAATTTTTATTTTCCTAAGAGGGGAATTTTTATTTGATGCCTGTGACTGGGGCATGGATTTTACAGTTCTTATGAATGGGGTCGATGCCATATTCATGCTAGTCTCCTAAACCTTTGCTAATTCTTAGTCTATTTATACAGAAAAGATCGGCTATTAACCTTACTATTCCATGGCCAGTTACCCAGAGTCACCTTTGGGTTTTCTGAGGTCCCTGAGTATGTCTATGGAGAATGATCATGGCATTGTCCTTAATGGCCTTGTGATTTTCTGCTCTGATAATTGTGCTTAGGAGAAACACTTAAGGTTAATTGGTGCCTCTCAGAGCAGCAACTTTACCATGATGGTCCCATGGGGCAGGTTCCTCCCCCAAACTCTCAGTCGCAGATTTTTTATTGTTTCTTCATCCTGAAAATCAGCATCACTGCCCAGAAGAGATCCTGCAACACTGCCACCTGCGTGACTCATCGGCTGGCAGGCTTGCTAAGCAGATCAGGAGGTATAGTGAAGAGCAATTTCGTGCCCACCAATGTGGGTTCGGACACCTTTGGCCGGCGTCGCAGGGACCTTCAGGCCTGAGCAGCTAAATGCCTCCAGGAAGAAGGTGACTACCTTTGTACTATGGGACGGGAGGATGGATGACAAAGGTATTGCTGGGGTAGTTTATGTTCTAAGCCTGCCAGGAACCATATGGTTGAGAAAATCCACAGAGGAAAGTATCCACACTGGTATCTGGAGAAAGGACTCTAAGATCCAACAGCTGAAACCCTAGAATTTGGATTTATCCTCTATTTCTCCAAACTCTCCTTCTAACACTGAGATCATTAGGCCAGGAGCCTGTTTATTTCAAACACTATTCCTTGCCTATACAATTGTGGTTATTCTAGCATTTGAATTTAAAAGACAATGGCACTATCCTTTTAGAATGGTGATTTTCAGCTGGTGTGCTGAGAGGCTCTTAGGTGCACCATGAAAAATTTTAAAGATCATTAATTAAATGATTTCCAAAAGAAGTTCCGAGCACAACAAGTATATTCTTTTTTATAACTTTTTTTGGTCAACATCATTTAAGTGTACTGTGAGATAAAAAAAAAAAAAAACGGTTGAAAAACACTATTTTACAGTATATGTTATAATGTCATGCACCTCTGAATTAACAGCGTAGACTTGAGTTCAAAAACTGTTTTTCCTTCCACTAGCTAAATGACTATGGACCAGAACTTAACTCTGAGCCTCAGTTTCCCATCTGTAAATCAAGGGCTACAAAAGTGCACACCTCCTACCATTAATATAAAGAGTAAATGAGATAATAAATGTCAAGAGTCTGACAATTAATAAGTAACTAAATTCTAGTAGTTTTTCTTTTCTTTCCTCCTAGGTCACGATGAAGCCAACGTCCACTTCTTTTAATGTGCAATGAAAGCAATTTGTAGGAGAGGCTCCATGGAGGACATCCATATTTGCATCCTTCTTGATAACTATGTTCTTTGTTTACAAGGAAGTAAAGCTAAATGCTGAATAAGCTAGTGCAGTTACATATTGTGCATCGTTCCCATATTTGAGTCTATATCCAACAAATATGACAGCATGTCTCCTTGGCTTAGCTGGTAGCAAATTTGGCCCTATGAACCATCCTGCTATAACATTGGCAGCTCTGTGAAGCCTCAGAAGGAAATGAAATCACTGCCTCTTGGGAGTCTGGGGACAAGACTGGATGGAACTATTTGTTTAAAGAAATGTCAATGTCAATCTAGTGCCTGGATGGAACTATTTGTTTGAAGAAATGTCAATGTTGTCATCTGTGAACTTCATAAAAATTAAAAATGTATTTTCAATATGCCTAAATGGAATCTGTGCTGCTATTTATACTGTTTTTCTCAGGAGAGTTCAGGAGCCTGTAAGCTCTTTGTTGACTAGGCTAACCCACCCAAAGTAAATGCAACACACTTGGAATGGATCTTCCACCCATCCTGAAACATTCCTCATTGGTTTAGAGCTTTGAGAGTGTCAAAGAAGATAATTCACATTTGTTTTTAGAGAATGCCCTGGTCCCCAGCCCCACTGGTTACCCATGTACTTCTCCTTGACTTAGATTTGCCCTTACCCATCCCAGCCTTTCATCCCCATGAGAGCCTGCAAAGTCCTTTAAAAACTCTTGGCCTGCAAAGTCCTTTAAAAACAATGGCTCAGAGTTTGAAACAGAGATCACAGACTAGCCAACCTAAAAATTTCATCATGCCTCCTAATCCAATTTGTTTATTCTGTGAGGTGCACAGACGATCTTGCTCATGCTCCAGCATTAAGTTTAATAGAAGGCGTTCATATACTTAACAAATATTGCGTGCCTGCTCTATGCTACACACTATTCTAAGCACCAGGAATAGAGCAATGAACTGAACAGAACAGAAAAAACTCCCTGCACTCAAGGAGCTTGCATTCTAGTTGGAGGAGGTTGAGATAATACAAGCTGCAGAGTCATAGATCCTCAATGTTAGAAGGAAGCTGAAATATCATGTAGGAATTTCCCAGCTTCAACATCCCTAGCATCCTCTGGGACCACAAGTGACAAAATGCTGAGTATAACTCCCAAGTGACCAGGTAGTCAGTTTCACCAGCAGTCAGTTAATTAGCTCGTTAGTTAGTTAGAAATGTCAGCCCCTTCTATACACCGACTCATAATTAGTTTCTCAGGATCACATAGAATTATGTTCCTTTCTCTCCTTCAGTCTGTGCTCAATATAGTAGTTCAACCATTGCTGTAAAAGGTAAATCAGACCACATCTCTCTGATGTTCGAAACACTCCAATGACTCCCCTTCACACTGAGCAAACACCTAAGGCATTGCAATAGCTCACAAGGTCCAAACTGATCTTACCCTCCTCTCCTCTCACCACCATTCCCATTACTTTCCTGGCCTCATCTCCTATTCCTCATACTCCCACACACTGGCCTTCATAATATTCCTCCAGGTCTATCTCCTACACTCAACCACTGGTGAATCTTTACCAGTGCTGGTACCTCTGCGAAGAACACACATCAGGGGGCTCCCATCCCCTCCTGATCTTTACTCAAATGTAAAGATAGCCTGGTTATCCTTTCCAACATCGGACCCCACCACCATACCATAGCCTTCCTTTTCTTAATTTTTTCTCCTTACTGCTTACTTACTTATACCTCCCATCATACTACATATTTTGCTTATTTGTTTCTGTCTGTAAGACCATAAACGTAAGGATCCCATGGGCAGAGTTATGGCTATTTTGTTAATTATCCTATCCCTAGATATGGGGAACAGTGTGCCTGGCACAAGGTAGCATTCAACAAATATTTACTGATTGATTGAATGAACAGAGTTGTCTTCTTCCTTTTATGTTTGTGGTCAACTCTCAGGCTCCCTCAGGGACTGATTTTCTTTAGGCTAAATTGTCCAAGAGACTTAATTTTCAGCAATTATAATACCTGGATATTTAATGCCTCAACTACCTGAAGACTTTAATGGCTACTAGTTTGTCAATAACTCAAGGCTTTCACGCAGACTATTTTTTCAGTTTATACACACTCTAACCCCATTTTTCTCTTCCACTCGATTAATTCTGACCAGTTCTCCTCCTCCTCCTCCTCCTCCTCCTCCTCCTTCTTCCCTGCCGTAAACGAAGCAGATAGGCAGGGCACTGTCTAGGTGTGACAGCTAGATTTAGATAAATTCAAATTAGGAGGGTAAATAGCAAGAAGATCATTTTAATCCGGATCCAGGGACACTTCACCAATAATAAAGCTAATACTGTACTGAATTCCTACTAGTACCCTGTGGATATTTCAAAAATAACCTAGAACTCACAGAGTGAAAGAGTGTGGTTAATTTGAATCCTGAAACAAAGCTTAGGGTTCACTGGGTCAGGTACCTAAGAATAGATCTAAGAAGATCATAAGGTAATGAAAGCACAACAATGGAAAAACAATGAGTTTTGTAGTGGTTGCAGCATCAGTCTTTACTATTTAACAGGCCATTGGAGAAAAATAATGTCTTTTAACACCAATTATGGCTCATTCCAAACAATCAGAGCCTCAGTATATATGCTGTGTCTGAGTTAATTGTTGCTCCCAATTCTACAGTGTACTCAGTAGTATTATGTACTCTAGTCATTGCAATGGCTTCATGAGTAGGGTGAAGTTGACTTCTCTACTCCATGAGATGGGATATTGGGGTATTGGTAGACATGGTACAAGTGGAGACTTGAAATAAGTTTATGTGGTTGGGTTTGAGGTTCTTATGCTTCCACCATAGCCATGAAAAGAACACACTCTAGGTGTCTGCCTTTATCCACTTTGCATTGCTATTACAAAATACCACAAACTGGGTAATTTATAAGAACAATTATTGTATTTGTTATAGTTCTGGATGCTGGGAGGATCAAGAGAATGATGCTGGCATCTGGTGAGGGCCTCCTTGCCTCATCTTAACATGGCTGGGGACGTCATATGGTGGACCTCATGTGTCAGCTCAGGTCTCTCCTTCTCTTCTTATAGTCATCAGTCCCATCATGGAAGTTCCATCTTGATGACCTTATTTAATCCTAATTACCTCCCAAGATCATCCTTTAATCAAGAAATAAATTTGGGGATCAGGTTCTGAATATGTGAAATTTAGACAACAGTAGTACCTTTTGCCTTGTTAGCCTGGGCTCCAAAATGAGACATGGTGAACTAAATATGGTGGACAGGCTTGGTCTATGCCCAACCAACACTGGCTAAGATCAACTTCATCCAAACTAGCTCACAAAAACCCAAGAGTAAGAAAAATAAATATTTGTTATTATAAGCTCCTGAAATTGAACTTGCTTTCATATGCTGTTATGGCAATGGTTAAATGATTCATACCATTTTGAGGGTGTTATGGACAGAACTGTATCCTCTCAACATTCAGGGGAACCACATGCAGATTTCAGGACTGTTTTGTTTATTTGTGGGGTTGAATATCTGTTGGATATCATGAAAAGTATGCAGTATGCATGGAACTTTTCCTTTTCTTTTTCTTTCTTTTTTTTTTTCTGCTCATCAGCTTTCCTCAGTATTTGTGTATTTAATGTGTGGCTTGGAACAACTCTTATTATTCCAATATGTGGCAGAGAAGAAAAAAAGGTTGGCCACTCCTGATGGGAAGCCCTAACTTCCAATGTGACTGGTCATGTATTTGGAGATAGAGCCTTTAGGGAGGTAATTAAGGTTAAAGAGGTCATAAGAGTAGGACCCTAATCTGATAGGACTGGTGCTCTTACAAGAGAGCCTGCTCTCTCTCTCCATGCTTGTACATACAGGGACAAAGCCAGGTAAGGACACTGTGAGAAGGAAAGCCATCTGAAAGACAAGAAGAGAAGCCACGCTAGAGACCAATCTTGATGCCACCTTGATTTTGGTCTTGTAACCTCCAGAACTATGAGAAAATTAATCTCTGTAATTTAAACCACTCAGTAAATAGTATTTTGTTATGGCAGCCTAAGCAGACTAATACAGGGGCATTAGTAGATAGAATTGTTTTTGCTACCACAGCTTGTTTTTCCTTTCATTGAGCTGTAGGTCAACTGAATGTCCAATTTGTCAAATTTACTTTTTACTAATTTATTTTGGTAATCATTTCCAATTTGTCTTCCTATAACTATCATAAAGGATGTTTGTTTTGTCTCTGTTCCAGCCTTCTGCTGCGGAAATAGAATAATACATACCTTAGGTAAACTAATTGTGGTTTATTCATGTAATGGCTATGCATAATACATTGCACAGCACTGAATATAAATACATGTATCAACTTTTAATAAATCTCACACATAATGCTGAGTGCAAAATAAAGCATTACAAAGGATGCATACTAGATGATACCATTTGTTTTAAGTTTAAAGCATGCATAACAATACTATACATAGTTTAGTAAAATTAAGAAGTCATGATAAGGATTATAAGGATCATATTCAAAAGAGTGATTAATTTTAAGGGACTCGGAAGGAAACATCATGAAGAGGGATAGACAGACAGCTTCTTCCAAGGTTTTGTGTCCAAAGGTTTTATTTTCTAAGTTGAATAGTTGGCATATTCGGATGTTTATTCTATTCATGTTTAATACAAATAAATAGACATAGATATGTGTCTTTTTGAAGTTAAGAAAAATAAAAGAAGAATACCTTTTAAACTAGCCAAAGAGAATCTGTTCTATTCAACGCAAAATAAGAAAGAAGATGCCAAAAATGTACAGTGAACATGCCATGTGAAAAATAATGGCACTGATAAATGCTTATACAGCTTTAAAATAATTTTAATTAGTTAAAGTCACCAATTAAAAGACCAACTTACCAGGTTGTAGTTTTTAGGGATCTAGCAATGTGTATTCCACAAAAGAAGTTTTAGAACAAAAGGATTCAAAATGGATTAAAATAAAAGGGTGGTGAAAGATATGCAAAACAAATATGAACAAAAATAAATTGATAATTTCTTAATATATGGCTAAACTAGAAGTCAAGGCAAAACAATGCCTTATAAATGAAGGAAATCCATTAAGGAGCAGAAAAAGGAATAACAGAGCAAGAAGGTATATTTATCATGAACAGAATGAACACATGCACCCAAAAATATAGCCTTAAATTATTTCAAACAATTAATGAAAATTTGCTGCTAGAGGATTAATGCACCATTCTCAGTAAACCATAAGCTTATAAAATCACCTCTTAGTACATGGTTCCAAACTGGCTCTGTGAACATTCCCTGATGACGTTATGGATCTCAGAAACTGTACAATGGTTATACCCAAAAAAAGGGTGATAGATCTTATTAATTATTAGATTATGTCCACTTGTGCCAATACCATTTATTGAATAAACCAACATGTCTTCAGTTGATTTGAAATGCCATGCTTATCATATGCTGATCTTCAGACCTTCTTGCTTTTTGTTCCACTGATAGATCTGTGCACCAGCAACATAGTTCAATAGCTAATAGAGTTAAGAAACTCTCACACTCTTCTTTTTCTAAATGTGCTTAACAATTTTCACATGTTTATTTTTCTAGAAGAAAGTTTAAATAATTGCCAATTTTTAAAGCCCTATTTGGGTTTTGATTGGTATTGGGCTTCCCAGGTAGACACTTGTTATTATCTATAAATAATAACAAATCTCCTTTTTTACTCTCATTGAATCAGCCAGAACTTCTTGAACAACATCAAGATAAAAATGGCAACAGTAGGCATCTTTGAAGATGAAGGCTGAAAAATTCAGAAGGAGATTCTTTATCATCTTAAGACAGTATCTTTCTTCTTACTGTGTACTAATTATTTTTTTAAATTGTAGTTGCATATTAAATTTTATCAAATACCTTTTGGCATCTAACAATATTATTTTATGGGTTTTCTCTCTTGATTAATACAAATAATACATTTCCAGATGTTGAAATAAATAACAGCAGTTAAAGTCTTTAAGTGCTTATTATATGCCAGACACTATAATAAGTGCCTTATAGATATTAACTCTTTTAATCTTTATGACAACTATATAAAGTAGGTACTATCATAAGCCCCATTTTGTAGATGAAGGTTCTAAGACACAGAGAGATTAAATGGTTGGCCAAAAACATTCAGCTGCTAGATTCATCCCAAGATGCAAACCCAATTCTAGGCTATCCAGCTGCTCCAGCTCCAGAGTTTGCTCTCCTAAACCACTAGCCTGCTTCTTCTTCTTCTTTTTTTGTTTTTGGCTTTTATATAAAGTTTATTATATTTGCAGAACTATATCCATCATATAGATCACAAAGCTAAGCTTTGAGAGTTATTTAAATCAAGTTTCTGTGAAAGAAATTAAAATCTGCTTTTTCAAAATTCATAGCCTTGATGCACTTTTGACTTATACTAAGCTGATAATTTCAATCTTTAAAATCTGTGTTATTTTCTGTAATACTTTCTCTAATAAATTTTCTGTACTTTCTATAGGAAAGTATTACGGAAAGTTCTGCACTTGTCCCCAAAAGCCACATTAGAAAAAGAGAGGCTAGCTGTTTGAGGAGAAGGAAAGAGAGGTGTTACTTTGCCAGCAGATGACAAAAAAAAAAAAAAACAGGCAGTTGATTGGTTTAAGAGAGCAGACTCTAGAGCTGGAAAAGCTGGATAGCCTAGGATCAGGTTTGCATCTCAGAATGAATCTAAGAGCTGTATGGCTTTCGCCAACCATTTAATCTCTCTGTGTTCCAGTTTCTCCATCTCCTGCCAAAAGTTTTCCAGGCTGATCTGCTTCTACCATTTTGCTTCTTTTCTTGGTCTTCTGAGATCAGCCCCTAAGGTTTCCCTGAGCAATCACTGGCTTGCTAAACTAACTATATCGCTTGCTATAATTACTATATTGCTTCTTGATAAAGTCTGTTTCATTCACTTGCTCTCTTTTCTTTCCCTATTGGATCACTTTCTCCATGGGAAGCTAGATGCCATGTCAATAGGCCACTTGGGTCATGTGGGAAGAAGCCCTCATGTCAAAGAATGGGACTCTTCAGCCAATGGCCAATGAGGAATGGAGGCCTGCTAAAAGCCAAGTGTATCTACTCGAAAGTGGATTACCCAGGCTCTGCTGAGCTTTGAGTTGCCTGGATCCCCCAGCTGAGTGTGACTGCATCCTCATGAGAGGCTCTGAGCTAGAACCACCCAGGTAGCCTCTTCCAGATTTCTGACCCTGAGAAACTGCATGAGATGATAAGTATTTATAGTATGGGGCTGCTTAGGTTTGAGGTAACTTATTCCACAGTAATGGATAGTTAATACCTAGCTTAATACCTATGATAACTCTAATTCAATTCCCCAAATCCAGAAAGCACAATCATAGGAGTTGACAGGAGGTACAGACCTGAGCTCAAATTGGAGCCACAATTTCTAGACAGGAGGATGCATTGTCAGAGCTCTGTCCCCTGGGTCCCAAACCCAGATCAGATCAGGTACAATAGCATAAGCTGCTTCCACTTCAAATGAAATTAAATCCTTCTGTTCTTCCTAATTAATGAGTGCTTTTTACTGGCACCCTTTTTTTCTCTCTGATGTCTCATTTCTCTCTGTTCTATATCTGCTGTTTCCTGTCACTCTTTCTGCCTTTAAAGAATTTTCATGGTGGGAAGCAACTATTAAGTCCATCTAGACCAACCACACGTGTGAATCTTTTCTATATCTCCCAGTGGTCTTCTGCCTTATTTCTGAGGTCACTTTCTACTGAGGTAGCGCATTCTATCTTTGGATCCCTCTGACTGTACCCCAACAGTGAGCAGAACTCACTTTGTCTGCTGTCCTGCTTCATTTGGTTCTCAAGAGATTCATTATTGGGCATACTCTCCAGAGAGATGTGGCTATGACTGAGACCAGATCTCTAAAGAAAGAATTGGGTATTAATTATCAGGGATTTAAAGGAAATCCCTTTTTTGTGTTTAAGCTATGAATTACCTAGCTGGACTTGGTTTTCTACAAGTCATCTCATTAGTTGAAACCACTGTAGACAATTATCTATTTAGTCTCAAGAATATGTCTGGAAGTGGGGAGATAAGACTCTTTAATTTGGATGCTCAGATATCCTCAGTTATCTCTGCTCTCAGCAAAACTTTTTGGATATCCCTGTGGCCACTGCAGCACGTAAGTGATGGGCAGTACTAACCAATGTCTTGCCCTCACTTCTAGTAGGGCCCTGGGCCAAGTGCTATAAATTTGAGCCTCATCTCTTCCGCTCAGTCTTGCCAGGATAATGATAAGATTAATTATTTCCATAAAGAAGGGCACTTTAGTGACTTCCTTGAGAGCTTGTCTCATCTATAGATCTAGGAAGTTTGTGTAGGCGTGGTTTCTTGCCTTCATAAAAGTAGCCAACATATACTTGCCACGTCCTGTATATGTGTAAATATAATATACTCCACAAAGCTACATATAGTGTGGCACCTGTTATTCTAGCCTCATTATGTTCTCCCTCCCACTCTGAACTCCAGTTACAGTGCCATTCATTCAGGGACTCACATCCAGCATGTCCTTCCTGCCACAGGGCCTTTATCTGGGCTCCTCTTACCCTCTCTATCTCCAGTTAACTTACTCCTCTTCACATCTCAGCTAAGCACTGCTTCCTTAGGGAAGCCTGCCCAGGCTACCACCCCCAAGTCTAGATTATATTACTTTCTTATTTGATTTCAAATGGCAGAAGTACCTTCCTTCTAGCTCACCATTTCAGTTTTAGTTTGTGCACTTATTACAATGATTATTTGATTAATGCCTACTCCCTTTTAGATATTTAAACAAGGACTATATCCTTGTGGCTTGTAGCATCAAGTCTAGCTGATGCTTAGTAAGTATTTGTGACAGGAAGGAAGGAAGCAATTAGGACCCAAGGGGATAAATGCTATCCTTGTAGTAGTCACAGAAAGCTGTGGTCTAATTTAATCCAGATATAAAATGTATCTTTGGAAAATACCCTATCGAATATTTAAAAATACAAAGGATTCTGTCAGGTATGAATGAAGTAACTGGGGAAACAAGAACTAAAAAATGCCTGGACAATCTGGTCAATCATTGCATGTCAACTTTCTCCCCTCTGCAAATGAGAACTGTCAGTCCTGGTATCCAGAAAGACGAAGTTACTAAAAACTCATGATGGATGCTGAGAGGCTTAAAACTGGATGAGCTTACAGTTGGATGCCCCGCAGCTCCTGTGAAATGAACAGATAACTCTAAGACCCTCACTGAGGAAGACCAACTTGCCTAGAGATCTGTTTTCCATTCACTGATGACTTGATTTCTGGGGAGAGCAGAACATGGCTACTCTCAAGGCTGAGGATTTCAAAAAAAAGAGGTAGTGCCAGGGCAGAGCAATATCACTAAGGCTGTTCATCCTTCAGTCTCTTGACAGCTGGGTGTAGGGCAGAACCCAGGCAACTAGGGGCAACTCCACAGAACACTGGAGAAGCCAGAAAATAACATTACACACACAAGGCCTGGGAGCTGCCAAGGACTGTTGGGCCTGCCTGTAGGAAACGTATGGCTTCAGCTCAGGTGGTGCTGAGCTCAGCTGATTCCCAAGAGTTACCAGATAATTCAACTTATCCATGGTCTTTCTCTGGCCCCTCCCTGCTAATCCTTAATCTGTGGGCCACCCAGTTGTTCCCAGTATGCCTTTATAAGTCCCAGATGAACATTTCCTGTTTTTTGTTTCCACTTAGAATTTGTAACTTTAACCATTTGTATGGACTATGTGGTTACATTAAGAAATAACCTTTAAGGTCCAGCATGGTGGCTCACTAGTAACACTAGCACTCTGGGAGGCAGAGGCAAGTGGATTGCCTGAGCTTACAAGTTTGAGACCAACCTGAGCCAGAGCAAAACCTCATCTCTAAAAATAGCCAGGCATTGTGGCAAGTACCTGTAGTCCCAGCTACTTCAGAGGACAAGGCAAAAGAATTGCTTGAGCCCAAGAGTCTGAGGTTGCTGAGCTAGGAGACCACAACACTCTACCGAGGGTGACAAAGTGAGACTCTGTCTCAAAAAAACCAAATAACTTTTAATCAGAGATCTGAACTTTGAAAGAAGTGGAAGAAGGCTGGGGAGTGGGGTGGAACACACACAGCATTCAGGCAGAGAGACCAGTGGCACGGTTGTAGAATCAACAGCATGCTGGAGACGACTCGTGTAACTCAGGGAAGCCAATCACTGGCATCCCTTCCCAACTCTGTGTTCAGTGGCATCTCACTGGTGGTTTGAAATCAGTGATATTGGGAGCATTTACACAGTAGAAATGGGAAAATGCTACAAATGAAGGCTTTTCGTTCCCGAAAGTCACCAGCTATTAACTATTTACCACAAAACAGCTCCAGAGCATGTTTAATGGGAGTAATGCCACATCTTGCCATTGTGAATTGTGCTGCAATAAACATCCACGTGCAGGTGTATTTGTGATAAAATAACTTCTTTTACTTTGGGTAAATACCCAGTAGTGGGATTGCATACCATGGAGTACTACCAGCCACATATGAAAGATGACTTAATTCATTAGCAACAATATGAATGGAACTAGAGACCATTATCCTAAGTGAAGTGTCTAAAGAATGGAAAAACAAGCACCATGTGTACCTACTATTCAGTTGCAACTAACTGAGAAGCACACATGTGCATAGAGGGAAATAACACCCAATGGAAGAGGGACTGGGCGAAAACCTACCTAATGAGTACAGTGAACACTATCTGGGTGATGGGCACACTTATAATCTGACTCAAGCATGACAAGGCTATCCATCTAACCAAAAACATTTGTACCTTAATAATACTTAGAAAGTATTGAAGTAGGAGCACAGATAGTATAAGATAAGATAAAAACAGATGAGACTATAATTAGACTTTCAGGGGTGGTGCCCGAACATTAGTATTTTTGCTCAAACACACACACACACACAACATGGATCTAGGTTTTGCAACCACTGTGAGAACCACTGTGTTAAATTTAGAGAGCCTTGCAAGCTATAGAGGCTGGTATTTATTTTAAGATCAAAGGGTGGGGGAGGCATCTACGGTAAGCCATTGCCAGGCCCCAGAGTGGATGTGAAGTGGGAAAGTACAGGTGCAACTGAGAAGCGCATCAGTCTGGGTCATCCCAGAGAAACAGATCCAGAAGGATATTTTTTCTTTTCTTTTTTTTTATATCAAGGGATTTGCTCATGTGATCCTAAAAGAATTGATGTGAGTGCTGGAAAATCATGGCTTCAGCTCAGGATGTGAAGGGTTAGCAGGCTTGAAATTCTCAGGCAGGAATCAATGCTATGGTCTTGAGGCAGAATTTTTTTCTTCTCTGGGAAAACATTAGTGTTGGCTTTTAAGGCCTTCAACTGATTGGATGAGGCCCACCCACATTATGGAGAACACTCTCCTAACTTAAAGTCAGCTGATTGGAGATCTCCAGAACACCATCACAGGCAATACCTAGATTACTGTTGATTGTATATCTGATCCAACCTGACACACGAACTAATCATCACAAGGGGCTATTATCACAGTCCATGAATTTCGAGGCCCATTAGGCATCTTGGTACATTTTTGGTTGCTATAACAGAATACCTGAGACTGGGTAATTTTATTTAAAAAACAGGTTTGCTTTGGCTCACAGTTTTGAAGGCTGGGAAGTCTAGGATCGAGAGGTCATATCTAGTGAGGACTTTCTTGCTAATGGGGACTCTCTGGAGGATCCAGGGGTGGCAGAGGGCATAGCAAAGGAGGCTCATGAGAGAAAACCAAGCACAGACCCACTCTCATAATAACTACCCCACCCCTGTGATACCCATTCATACATTAACCTGTTAGTCCATGAATGGGTTGATCCATTCATGAGGGCAGACCCATTAAGACCTAACATCTTTTAAAGGCCCTACCTCTTAAATACTGTTACATTAGGGATTAAATTTCAACATGAGTTTCAGAGAGGACAAACATTCAAACCACAGTATTAGGTATGAGGGATGTGGACTCTTTCCAAGTAGCAAGAGTATAGACTCACATGATAAATGAATTATCTCTACCTACTGATGCGGCTAGGGGTATAAGGTGCAGTGAACCTGCAGCTCAGTATTCCTCTCTCCTGTTGGGCATCTCACCCCACCAAGCCATCCCCACACAAAAAACAAGAAAGGTGAAGGGAGCCAAATCCACCACCCTATATCTTATCTCTCATGTACCTTCCACACTTCTTAAAGCCTCAGGAGTAACTAAAGTAAGAGCAACCTTGAACTAAGGACTTGATCCCAAGTTATTCTCACCAAGTCTCAAACCTGTGATCAAGCCTAGCTCACCACTGAAGGGTTTACAAAGAAAATAGGGAAAATGGTTTGGAGGGAGGCAGGAAATAACAGAGTGTCTGGATGGGTAGTCTGGCTATATAAGAGATGTTGCCCAGGAAAAAACTGGCAAAATTGAGAGATATTTATGGCAGAGAAATGAGAAAACGTGGCAAGTAATGAATTAGGGGAATAGACATGGACTCAAGGGTGATTCTTAGACTCTAGGCTTGGACACCTGGGAAGATGGCAGAGCAGACACAAGTCACTCTAGAAGCGGAACATTGTGTCTATGTTGAATTTGAGATGTCAATGAGAAATCTAAGTGAAGTGACCAGCAGGTACTTGAAGACATATATACCTGACTAAGTTCAGGTAACAAAGTCTTCGATTGATTTGCATATACTCTTTAAATATGGGGGGTATTTTAATCTTCATTCCCAAATAAGGAATGTGACATGACTAAACAGTGACAGAGTTGGGATTTGAGCCTATGTACAATCTCCATCAACTTTGTTCCATTTCCAAAACTATTTCTACACTCATTCTTTTCTCCTTTGACAGAGGGAGACAAGACCATCCACTGCAGCTTCTTAAGTTATGTTCCCCTCCCTCTTCATTCACAACTTTCTTCCATTAGATTCCTTTTATCAGCTCCTTCCTCAGACCCTACAAAATACCTGTCATCCCCTACCATACACAAAACACATACGTTTCCTCAATCTTCCCCTTTCCCTTCTACTGAAGCCACTGCCATATTTCTCTCTTCATAATAATAGTGGTTTCCATTTTGTAAAGCTTCTACTAGATACTAGGAATTATAAACTCTATATATTCTTTACCTCTTTTAAACCCTAACCTAACTCATTAAATGCATCGTGTAGCCTACTAATTACTACCCTTTTTGTGTGTCTATCTGGCACTTATTGGTCATCTAGATTTCTCAAGAGCTATTTAAATGCCACAAGTCCAATACTTACCTCAGGTTCTCCATCTCCATATCTAGAGTTCCTGATCTTGATTGTTTTTGATACTCCTAATAATGATTATGATAGCTTCTATTTACTGAGAGCTAATTGAATTCTTGTAACTCTTTTGTAAAGATGATTTTTATAGATGAAGGAACTCAGCATCAGTGAGGTCACAGAACCCATAAGTGGAAAAGGTGGGAGTTAAACCCATTCTGCCTGATTTCAAAGTCAAAGAACTTTGCTTTCACAAACTTCACTGTTTGCTGCCACCCATTAATGACATTACTGTCCAACTAGCTGCTCACTTCTGGAAATCATCCCTGACTTTTTCCTCTCCATAAGACTTTGTTCCCATCCAATTAGAAGGCAGGTTATCTTTGCAAAAAGATTCCACAAACTTTTCTTCCACTTACAAAGTCCCGCAGTCACTGCCTTCATTCCAGCTCTGTTAGTTGTTTATTGCTGTGTGATAAATTCCTACAGACTTAGAGGCTCAGAACGACACACATTTACTTAGTACCTCACAGTTTTCAGGGGTCAGGAGTCAAGTCCAGGTACTTCGTAGCGAGGTCCTCTGTTTAGGGACTCACATAGCTGCAATCAAGGTATCAAACCAGAGCTATAGTCTCGTCTGAGGTCTAATGTTCTCTTCCAAGTTCACATGGTTGTTAAAGGGCATTGCTAATGAGGACCTAGAGGAAGTAAGGGACCTTATTGGAAATTAGAGGAAGGAAATCCCAATGTGTAGTGGCAGAAAGTAGGCAAAATTGTCCCTGCAATTACATGGAAAGCAGACTTGTTAAGTGATGAACGTAGTAAGAATTGACTTCCCTGGAGCTGTAGAATTCTTGATGGCTTGCTTCTTCAATGCAAGCAAAGGACTATCTCTTCAGAAAAAACTAGTCCTCTTTTAGATGTTTTCACATAATTAAGCCAAACCCACTGAGAATAAGCTCACTTTTGATTAACTCAAAATCAATGGCTTTAGGATTTTAATCAAATATGCAAAAATCCCTTCACTTTGCCATTTGAGGTAACCTAATCATGGGAGAGGCAACTGTCATATTAACAGGCCGAGTCAAGTGGAAGGGGTTATTATACATGAAATATACATGAGGAGGTGAGAATCTAGGGGGCCTAGCAGAGTCCATCCTCTGATGCTCAATGATTCACACATTTTGCCTACAGACAATATATGTTCACTACCTTTCAAGGTTTCTCAGAATCTCATTCCATTACAGCATCAGCTCAAAGTCCAAAATTTTAGCTAGGCATGGTGGCTCAGGCTTGTAATATAAGAACTCTGGGAGGGTGAGGCAAGTGGATTTTTTGGGTTCAAGAGTTGGAAACCAGCCTGAGCAAGAGTGAGACCCCTGTCTCTACTGAAAATGGAAAAACCCGATGGGCCTCAGGTGGTGGCTCCATAGTCCAGCTGCTCAAGAGGCTGAGACAAGAGAATCACTTGAGCACAGGAGTTTGAGGTTGCAGTGAGCTATAATTGTGCCATTGCACTCCAGACTGGATGACAGCATAAGACCCTGCCTAAAAAAAAAAAAAAAGGTCCAAAATTTCATCATCTATATCAATTGAAGGTGCAGATATATGCCCTGGATATAACCCAGGAAGAACAGAAAAACTCCTAGGGAATAATTTCTCTCCATCTGTGAACCTATAAAACTAAAGAGATGGGTTATCTGCCCACACGCATCCAACACGCAGTGATGGGAGGGGCATTAGGATATCAGTTATAAACATTCTGGTTGAAAATGACAGGTAATGGAAAGTAAATGGGAATAACTGTTAAATGGCAGTTCTCCATTCCAATTGGGCATTTGGCTAGATTTCAAGTCCTGAGAAAATCCTTGTAGCTCTCACCTTTACCCTCTGAGTTATCCTTTTTTTCATAAAAAAGCAACACCTGTTTGCAGATGTGCAGTTTTATCAGGTTGCTTCCCACCAGTAGAATATTGAAGATAAAATAACCTCCTTTAATTTTGTACTTTCCTTGTCACTTCTAGTCCAAAGTGGTACTGCTTCTGGTGAAACTTTTTTTTTTTCAAGAAACTTATTGGTCTTCCATGAATTTCACAGAGATTGGCTTCATTAGACAAAAGTCACACCCGCAGATTTTTTTCAATATAATCAATTCTCTATCCTTGGTTCCTGCTGAGGAACAATGACCTTAAGTCTCCTAGAGAGCCTTTAGTTTGATTGAAAGAATATGTGAGGCTCACCACAAATCTCTTGAAAGTGACTAAGTACTCTGATCTATTTAATGTGTACCAAAATACTCTGATCCTAGTGTGATCAATATGCCTGCAGACTCTGATCTTTTTGTCTTGAGAAATGAGATTTTAGCAAAATGGGTGATAACAACCTCAGACTTTTCCATGGATCAGGCTTTCCTAGCAGTGTAACTCTTGATTTTAGCATCTTTTGCCATGTGGAGAGGCCGAGAATTTTTAAAATCATTAGGTTCTGGTTATTTTTTAATTCAATAGTTTTCCCTCAATTTACCTTTCTCCTCTCACATTTTACTATAAACAACAAGAAGAAAACAGGTGGGACCATCAACACTTTGCTTAGAAAGTTCTTTAGCTATATATACATATCTATGTTCATCACTTACAATTTCTGCTTTCCACATAATTTCAGAAGATAATTTTGCTAACTTTCTGTCACTATGTAATGAGGATTTTCCTGCTTCACATTTCCAATAATGTCCCTTACTTCCTCCAAGTCCTCATTGGCAGTGTCCTTTAATTCCAGGTTTCTACTAACAATCTGTTCATGATAAGTGAAACTTTCTCAGGGATGCTTTTCAAAATTCTTCCAGCTTCTGCCTGCTCTCTGTTACCACAACTGCTCCTGTAATTTTAAATATTTGTTACAGCATTGGCATATTTCCAGGTACCAAAATCTGTGCAGACTAACAAATTACCTGCAAATCTATTGCAGACTAACAAATTTACCCCAAATTTAGCCACTTTAAATAATACACATTCCTACAGCCACTGCCTTATTTCCAGACCTTATTTATTTCATACCTGGATAGTTGCAATAAACTCCTCTAGGTTTCCTGCTGTTATTTGCTTTTTTCCATTTAGTCTACATTATTTGCTTAAATGACAGTTATATGATCTTGCTGTTCCTCTTTTCAAAGAACTAACTTCTTGAATTCCTATAGCTTACAGTCTTTGACGTAGCTTTTCACAATATGGCACTAGCCTGCATTTTCAACTTCATCTTTACCTATTTTTTTCATATAACTACTACTTACCATTCCCCCAACATACTCTTCATTCCCTTTCCCTTAATTTGTGTTATTTCCTTTACCTAGACTACTCATCTACTTGTCCTCTCCCTTGCAATTGCTCATCAAAGTCTTCTCTGTCCTCCCTTGCCCAGTACAGATGTCACCTCTTCTGTAGTGCTTTCAATGACATCCTTACCCCTTCACTTGTCTAGGCAGAATCATCCATTCCTTTGTGCTCTACAACCTCAGTTATCAAAGTGTGGCCCCTGCACCAGTGACATTAGCACCCCCAAATGCCTAGTGTGCACATTATATTAAAATGCAGACTCTAACCAGTAGGTTTGGGTTGAGGCCAGAAACATGGCAATTCTTCCATGCTCCCCAGTGATGATCATGGTTTGAAGACCATGCTTCAAGTAGCATGCTTTACACACTTTTGTTAAGGATCACTTTAATTATAGCTTTGAATACAGAATACTCCAATTAGTTAACATCTGTCTCCTCTTATATGCTGTAAGTACTTTAAAGGCAAGCATTGTTTACTTTTTCATTCTTATCTCTAGGGTGTCTCACACAGTACTGAGCCCTTAGAGTATGCAAATCACTTAATAACTGTGTTTTACATGAAAAAAATAGAGCATAGATTGCTTACACAAGCTGCTAGAGTCAAGTGTGACTGCACCGGGAGGAAAACTTAGGGAAATGTGCACTGAGCTTGGGAAGAAAGGAAGTCAGGGATCAAAAACTGTTGGGGACAGAAAAGGGAATCTTAGGCCAACATCTTGGAGGAAAGTCCAGAAACAAAGTCAAAATCAAGAAGCATGCTAGACAGTCAAACCAAGAGGCTCATATCTGTCCCTAGAGAGAAAATATGAAGTCATAGAATCTCCAAAATCATATCTTGAGCTGGAATGAAAAGCCTCCTTTTGGGGTGCTACTAGCAGGCATGCATGCCAGAGTAAATTCTGAGAATCACTGGGCACTACCATCCATTTGCACACTAACCAAGCAAAGACAATGGTGCTAGCTGCTGAGTCACTAACTCACTAAGGCACCAAGAAGAGACACTAAAGTAGTCTGTCCCTTCCTGTGACTCTGGTAGGACCACGTTGCTTTGGGGATAGACCTTCATCAGAAGTGGCCCCATCTCAAGTAGGACACACACTCATTGCTCAGAATTCTGAGGTCCCTTAAGAGTAGGACTGAGGAGCTGCATAGGTAGGTATGACCAGCTACCCCACACCAAGCATGCCTGAGCATTACTGGCCTTTATTCCCTCAGCTGACTGGCTACTGATTCTCAAGCAAACACCATCACCAGAATATGTAGCATGATAATGTGTGGAAAAGAAGGCAGGCCCGGCATGGGTGTGAGGCAGGGGAACCTGCCTTTTTATTTTTTTCTGCTTCAGCCTCCCTGAATGGCCTTGGCCAAGCCAGTTCTAACTAAGCCACAGTTTTCCTTTCTCTAAAGTGGAGAAATTGGAAATTCCAAGCTCCTTTTGGGCTACTATTCTGAAGGGATAGTGGTAGGATATGGAGTAAAACTTTGGGATCTTGGATCTTCACCTATCTCTCATATCTTTGGACATGTTAGCCACTATCATCATGACCTTCCAATCTGTTATCTCCATCACAGGGACTATGGCCTGTTGGCTATTCTTGTGCTGGTCTCTCATCTTGATAACCTTCTCTGTGCAGGTGCTGATGGAAAAGATGATGCCTTTCTAATCTTGGAGATGTACTTAAACAGCAGTTACCATCACAAGACTCCCAAAGGGGGGAGGGGACAGAGCAAGATGGCCAACTTGGAAGCAGCTTCCGAAAGGGGCTCCAGTTCAAAAGGAAAAATAACCCCCAGAAACTGTGAAATTAAGCTGAAGACTGGGAGCCCAGCTGAGAGAGAGAAGTGATAACTGCAGGTCACCTCTGCTAAGGCAAGCTGTGGCTCCAAGAAAGCAAACTTCAGGTACAAAATTCATCTGAAAGGAAAAATGTCTGTCCATTCCCCCTTAGAAAGTTGTGGGGATTTTGCTTTTCTGGTTCCTTTCATTTTTCTCTTCGTTTGCTCCTGTGGGTTTTCTACGGACAAGCGGTGAACTGTGGACCTCTTGTCTCACCCCATGGAAGAGTGCTGTGGGAAGTGGGGTCTGCTTTCCCCAAAGCAACCCTGATGTGACTCTGAACACTCTCTTGCTAGGCAGCAAAACTGAACTAAAGTTTTCCACACCATTCTGAACTTATAATACACCCTTCTTCCCTTCCTAATGAACAAGAAGCCTAACCCCCACTGAGACTGAGGGAGGAGGTTCTTCGGCAGCATCCCCCCCCCACCTGCCAGAACAAGCATCCCACCAGTAAAAGACTCCAGGGGACCGCGGCAAGTCTCTTTCCCTCCATCCAAAAATATACCAGCGATGGCACTGCCACACACCCCGAGCCTGCCGGGCTTCTGCAGGCCCGCCTTCTGCCAGGGACTCCACCGGCAACTACCAGGTCTCTGCAGGCCTGCCCCTGGCCAGGAACTCCCCCGGGGACCGTGGGGCGCTTGCTGGACCTCCACAGGTCCGTCTTCTGCCAGGGACTCCACCAGCGACCACCAGGTCTCCGCAGGTCCACCCCTAGCCAGGGACTCCCCAGGTGACTGCACGAGCCTACACCTGGCATGGGCAGGGCCTCTGCAGGCCCACCCAGGGCCAGGAAACCCCCCGGCCACCATGACTGCCGGGCCTCTAGCCAGGGACTCCAGAAGCCACACAACCCTTGTCCTCCCTCCTGTACCCTTCATGCCTCTGCACCAGCCCCACTCATCTGGCCAGGGACTCCAGAAGCCACAGGACCAGGGCCCTCCCTCCAGAGCCTCCCTGCCTCTGCGTGGAGCCCTCCTCCTGGCCAGAGACTGCTGGTGCCATGGGCTTTCTTTGCCAAAGTCACCAGGCACTCCCCAAACCATGTGCACCATCCCCCCCGCCCTGCTGCTGGATCCGGGGGTGCCACACTCTGGAGCTCCTCCCACATCCAGAACTCCCTGGCTGGAGTAGTCCCAGAGGAGTTAAACAGGGTTACTCCCTACAAAGTTCCAGCAACAATAGAGTGACCCCGCCAGGGTCTAATCTTGGAGAGACACCTTCCCAACTCTGAGGATGGCCAGAGGCAACAGTGAAAACCAATCATGGGGTGGAATCAACAGAAAAACTCTGGCAATATGAATAATCAGAGTAGATCAACTCCCCCAAGGAACAACAAGGTAGATATAGCACAAGATCCCTTGCATAAGCAAATGGCTGAGATGTCAGAAGTTGAATTCAGAGTCTGGA
>CAUYON010112521.1:0-15418 GCA_963573935.1 Arctocebus calabarensis | reverse complement strand
TTGAGCCCAGGAATTGGAGGTTTCTATGAGCTGTGACGCTGCAGCACTCTACCCAGGGTGACAGCTTGAGGCTTTGACTCAAAAAATAAAATAAAATAAAATAAAATAAAAATAAAAACTTTAAAGGTGATTACACGTGTACACACACAAATGTGGTGGGGGTAGGTACATGCAGTTGTGCACCACGTAATGACATGTTGGTCAACAACTGATCACACATTCCATAGAGCTACTCAAGCTGAAAAATCCCTGTCACCCAGAGACGTCACAACCGTCTTGCGGCCTGGTGCAGCCCTGTGCCAGTGCATTTGTGGTGACGCTGTGTGACACGCCCACTGCTCTGCCAGCTGGGTCAGTGCCGTAAGCCTTGCTGCGTCCAGCACATGGCAGTTGGTGGTGAACATCCCACTACTGACCTGTGTGCTTACTACACTTGTCACCATTTCCTTAGCCTGTACCCCTACGTGCTAACAACAGCAAACTGAAGTATGGCAGGGCCTTCACCTGTCCAGAGGAAGGCCGCGCTGCCATAGGAGACGAAGGCACCATGCGCGTTACTGACCCTGAAGACCTTCCTGTGGGACCAGAGGTGCAGGCAAACACAGGGAGATGGATGGTCCCAACCCCGTCTGGACCCAGGCTAATGTGTGTGTGTCTTAGGGTTGAACAATCAAGTTTAAAAAGCAATAGAAAAAAAATTAATAGAAAAGAAGCATATAGAATAAGAATATGAAAGAAAAAAATGTTTTTATACAGCTCTGCACTGGGCTTGTGTTTAGAGCCAAGTGTTGTTACAGAATAAAGTTTTTAAAAGTTAAATTTTTTTTGTGTGTTTGTCTATTTATTTATTTGGTCGAGACAGAGTCTCACTTTATTGCCCTTGGTAGAGTGCTGTGGCGTCACAGCTCACGGCAACTTCCAACTCCTGGGCTTAGGCGATTCTCTTGCCTCAGCCTCCCAAGTGGCTGGGACTACAGGCGCTCACCACAACGCCCGGCTATTTTTTTGTTGCAGTTTTGGCTGGGGCTGGGTTTGAACCTGCCACCCTTAGCATATGGGGACCAGCACCCAACTCACTGAGCCACAGGTGCCGCCCTGTTCATTTTTTGAGACAGAGTCACTCTGTCACCCTGCATAGAGTACCGTGGTGTCACAGCTCACAGCAACCTCAAACTCTTGGGCTCAAGTGATTCTCTTGCTTCAGCCTCCCAAGTAGCAGGAACTACAGGTGCCCACCACCGTGCCTTGCCCTGTGCAGGAGAGATGGAGGCTCACTCTTGCTCGGGCTGGTTTCAAACTTCTGAGAACAAGCGATCCACCTGCCTGAGCTTCCCAGAGGGCTGGGATTACATGTGTGAGCCACAGAGCTGGCCTCAACTCTTTGCTAACGCAAAAGACCACACTGAAATCTGACACCTGCTTGGTTGAGGGTTTCTGGCACAACAGTGTCATCCTCTCTGTGAGGATGGGTGGGACCCAGGGAGCAGGGATATAGTCAGACCAGTGGTCAGCCCTAAGCCCGCCCGCGGTCAGTCTGGGTCTACAGAGCACAGCTCTGCCCTGGGAAGAGGGTCCAAGCCTGCGTCAAGCCCACACAGTGCAATCTTCGGCAGTTTGATTTGCAAATGTCCCAGGTCTGAAAATCCATCTCCTTTGGGTACGGCCATGTCTCCCATCACACGACAGAGGTCAGAAGGCAGTTCTGGAATTCTCCTCCACATTCCTCTCTGCAGCCAGGACAGGAAAGGGCCAGACCAGGTTGCTGCTACCAGCAGCTGAAGCTCAGGCTGGCCTCAGACAGAACGGGGACAGACACACCCTCCAAATGGCCAGTAAGCCCCATCCTCTTGTCACCATGCCCAAGTGATACGAGCCCCGCCCCGACCGAATGAGCCTTGGAAATTATCTGCACCACCGTCGCGCAGATATGACTGAGAATGTGACCAGATTGAAGGGCAGGCACGTCGCTCTCCCGGCCCAGCCCAGGAGCCCAGACCAGAGAAGCAGAGGCTGTCCTTTAGGAGAGAGGCCCAGGGACACCCCCCGGGCTCCAGGTGCACAAGCCTCTGACCACACAGCCCAGTACAGCACGGGGTTTCAGGAGAGCCACCCTGGGACGGGGCACACAGCTCCAGCCCTCTCTGAGTGGCCACACTCTCCGGGGCTGGGCACTTCGCCCTCCGCTCTGTGGGCCCATGAGGAGCCAGACTCTGAAACGGACACAGACGGTCCGGCTGGAGAGGAACAGGAGAGCAAGTCCACTGCCTGGTCCAGCTCGGCCGCCCAAACGTTCCCTGAGCCAGGACTCCCACTGTGGCTCCGGGTCCTGTGGTGGAAAGAGAAAGGCCCCTGAGGGAAGAGCTTCTCTGGGGAAGAAATGCCCAGGAACGTCCCCGGCACTACCCCAGGAAGGCCACCCAGGCAGAGCAGCCCAGCATTGAGCAGACAACTTCTGAGCTACACCTGGTGGTAGTGACCCAGGGGTGCGGGTGTGACCCAGGTGGGTGTGACCCAGGGCGAAAGGGTCCAGGGAGGCAGGATGGCCGTCCCTGGTTTTCTCCCCTGCTTCTGTTGGCCACAAGGCTGTGGGTCTCCAACACGCACCCACATGCAAACACACATGCACACAGCCCCAGCATGCAGGAAGGGAGATTCTATCTCTTGCTTATAACTGAGTTACCCTGTTTTCTGACCTTAAAAAAGAACAGCAGGTTTCCTTTGAAGGCTTCAAACCTTATTAGCCACAGTGGGAAATGAGGCCTCAATGGTTCTGTGACGGCCTCCGCCTCAGGTGTCTGTGGGCACAGCCGTATTACTCTGCAGCACCGTGGCCGTTTGGGTTTAATTTCCTAGCCTGGCAGATAAGGAGGCTGCAAATGTAATTTGTGCTGCCGCAAGCTGGGCAAACTCACGGGGCTATTAGATGAGTCACTGGGTGAAGCGGGCCGTGGTGCCCAGTGCTGCAGAAAAGAAATTAACTCTGATGTGCGGGGCTGATAGCGCAGACACAATCTTCGGAGCGTCTGGGCCCTGGGCTCCCATCCCTCCCGCTTTCTGCTTTGGCACCATCATTCACACAGCGGAGCTCACACCTCTCAGCCTGGTAGCATCATCCTCCAGCTTTCTGCAAGCCTCCTGCAAACACCAAGCCCGGCGAGACCCGCCCACAGGTAATAACAACACTGGCAGCTCACAGTTCTGAACAGCTAGTGCCGACCATTCAGCACTGTGCACAAATTATGGCTGTTAATTTTCCTAACAACCATAGGGGTAGGTGCTGCCATGACTCCCCTTTTCCAATGAGGACACCAAGCCCAAAGGGTAGGGGACAGGCCGCCCGCTGAGGCGGAGCACACCCTGCAAAGGGCCTTCCCGCCATTCAGGAAGCTTTCCCATATGCCAACCTCTTCCTCCCTCACCCCCAACAGAGCATTTAAAAGCAAATCCCAGGCTCGGCTCCCGTAGCTCAGTGAGTAGGGCACCTGCCAGATACACCGAAGCTGGCAGATTCGAACCAGGCCTGGGTCTGCTGCAAAATGATGACAAGTGCAACAAAAAAAATAGCCGGGCATTGTGGTGGACCCTGTAGTCCCAGCTACTCGGGAGGCTGAGGCAAGAAAAATCAATTAAGCCCGAGAGTTTGAGGTTGCTGTGAGCTGTGATGGGAGGAACGGGAAGGAGGAGGCAGAGTCTCACGAGGGTGACAGAGTGAGACTCTGTTTTTGTCTCAAAAAAAAAAAAAAGTTGAAAAAAAACAAAGGCAAATCCCAGACACAAGTGTCCTCCCCTGAGAAAACCCCGTCGGCTGGCCCGTAGCTGAGCTGGCACTGAGCTCAGTTCCCACCAAGTCTGTCCCTGCCTCATCCCCACGCATTGCTGGGTTTCTCTGCATTCTTTTTATACTGTTTCTCATATTCTGCCCACATCATCCCTAAAATAAGTTTGGAATACCTTCCCCTTCCTTCTCCTTGGGTCCCTGCCCCATCAATAATCCCCTCTCATGCCTGTAACCTTTGACCTTCCCCCCATACACACAGATCTTCTTTTTTCTTCTTTAAGAGAAAGTCTTGCTCTGTCACCCAGGCATCACAGCTCACAGCAACCTCAAACTCCTGGATTCAAGCATTCCTTCTGCCTCAGCCTCCCAAGTAGCTGGGACTACAGGTGCCTGCCACAAACTCAGAGAGTTTTTCTATTTTCGATAGAGATGGGGGTCTCGATCTTGCTCAGGCTGGTCTTAAACTCCTGAGCTCAGGCAATCTACCTGCCACAGCCTCCCAGAGAGCTGGGATAGTCCCACTATGTCCCCCTCTGTAGAGTGCTATGACATCACAGCTTACAGCAACCTCCAACTTTTGGGCTTAGGCGACTCTCTTGCCTCAGTCTCCCAGGTAGCTGGGACTACCGGTGCCCGCCACAACTCCTGGCTATTTTTTGTTGCAGCTGTCACTGCTGTTTTAGCTGGCCGGGCTGGGTTCGAAACTGCCACCCTCAGTATATGGGGCTGGTGCCCTACCCACCGAGCCACAGGTGCCACCCCAGATTCATTTTCTTAACATGTGGACTTGGCCCATCGTCTCCCATCTGAGAAAGCAGTTGATTGCCTTAGTGCCTGGTCCCCTCCAGCTTGGTCCCTCTGCCTCCCTCTCTTTCTCTGCCCATCCTGTCCACAGAGCCTGGACTTGCGGTCTCTGCCTCCTCCTTCCCATTCCTCCCAAGGGGCTGCAGTGCTAGCCGCGTGCCACAGGTGCCGTCAGCACGCTCCCACATTGTCCTGCCTGGCGGCTGCTTACCACCATCATGCAAGGTTGTTATACAAACTTTGGAAAAGAGAGAGGGCAAATTAGAAAATTCAAACAACTACTAAATAAATATGAAATAATAATTTAAAATTAAAATAGCATTTTCTGTTACTCAACCCATTTCGTGTTACTTGCTGTGGGTATTACCCATGCATAAATTAATAATATTCAGTCGTGTTACAAGCACCACCTAACACAGTGTCTGATAAAAGTAGTGGCTGAAGCAATTATCTTTTATTTATTTTTTTTTTTATTTTTTTTTTTTTGAGACAGAGCCTCAAGCTGTCACCCTGGATAGAGTGCTGTGACATCACAGCTCACAGCAACCTCCAACTCCTGGACTCAAGCGAGTCTCCTGCCTCCGCCTCCCAAGTAGCTGGGACCACAGGCGCCCACCACAACGCCTGGCCAGTTTTTGGTTGCAGCCACCATTGTTGTTTGGCGGGTCCGGGCTGGATTCGAACCCGCCAGCTCAGGTGTACGTGGCTGGCGCCTTAGCCCGTTGAGCCACAGGTGCTGAGCCAGCAATTATCTTTTAAATAGTAAGTGTTTTCACTTAATAAATGAAGCATGTTTTGCACATTTTAATGACTAAGTCTTATCATCCCATCACACGGACATATTATTATGTATTCCTGGTTGTTGAGCTCCAGAGAGCTTGCCAGGCGCTGATTTCGAGCACCGAAGGCCTGTGAATTACAGAGAAATAGAGATACAAACATTCAGGCCGTGTGAGGCTAGAAGGAAGTGGCGAGCTCTGTTCCACCCAGGGATTCAGGGACAGCCACGCCACACAGCACGGGCTCGGCCGACACCAGGGCTACACCGTCAGTCTGTGCAGGTTCACGGCCAGCTGCCTGCACCACTTTCCCAGGATGTGTCCCCAGTGTCCAGTGACACTGCACTGTACTTCACTTTTATCCTTTTTCTCCCCAAACATCGTGTTAGTTGTAGCATTCAAGGATATTTCAAATAACCATTCCAGACACTACATCCTCCTGGCTCCATCTATGCAGTTGAAGTTATAGATACAGCTTTCGCCTTTAACAAAGTAAATGCAGGCACCTAATATTTTAAAAAATCAAGTAGTGACAGACAAGGCTTATAATTTACGCAAGAGTCCTTTACCTAACACCTCCCCGCTTCCTCACTTAAAGTCATCGCAATGCCACGTGAACAACCTCATACACAACATCATCGCAATGCCACGTGAACAACCTCATACACGTCATCACAATGCCACTGAACCTCATACACAACATCATCGCAATGCCACATGAACAACCTCATACACAACGTCATCACAATGCCACGTGAACAACCTCATACACAACATCATCGCAATGCCACGTAAACAACTTTATACACAACATCATCGCAATGCCACGTGAACAACCTTATACACAATGTCATCACAATGCCACGTGAACAACCTCATACACAACGTCATCGCAATGCCACTGAACCTCATACACAACATCATCACAATGCCACATGAACAACCTCATACACAACGTCATCGCAATGCCACGAGTAACCTCATACACAATGTCATCGCAATGCCACATGAACAACCTTATACACAATGTCATCACAGTGCCATGTGAAGAACCTCATACACAATGTCATTTCAATGCCACGAGTAACCTCATACACAACGTCATCGCAATGCCACGTGAACAACCTCATACACAACATCATCGCAATGCCACAAGTAACCTCATACACAACGTCATCGCAATGCCACGAGTAACCTCACACACAATGTCATCACAATGCCACGAGTAAACTCATACACATCATCACAATGCCACATGAACAACCTCTTACACAATGTCATTGCAATGCCACGTGAACAACTTCATACACAATGTTATTGCAATGCCATTTGAGTAATCTTGTACACAATGTCATGTTCACACACCCACAAGAACACCTAGACTAATTCTCAAAAGTAGAATTGTTGAAGGGAAAGATACAGACATTTATTGCTGTGTTAAGTAGCACTGATATAGGTCTTCAGAATCCGATCTTTGTTTATATTCTATGACTTCTGCACCCAAAATGTGCATGAGTACCTGGTTACAATCAAATCACATCTTTCATGCATCATGTGGGTTTTTTCCAGGCTAATTGGAGACCAATTGATCATAAATTGTATCTCTTTTTTTGTTGTTGTTTCTTTTTTTGAGACAAAGTCTCACTCTGTCACTTAGCCAGAGGGCTGTGGTGTCGTCACAGCTCACACAAACTCAAACTCTTGGGCTCAAGCCATCCTCTTGCCCCAGTCTCCCGCGTAGTTGGAATTACCGGTGTCCCCACCACGCCTGGGTAGTTTTTCTTTTTTTAGTAGAGATAGGGTCTCACTCTTCCTCAGGCTGGTCTCGAACTCCTGACCTCAGGATATCCACCTGCCTCGGCTCCCAGAGTGCTAGGATTATAGGTGTGAGCACGGCACCTGGCCTTAAATTGTATTTCTAACCAAAGTACCTCCACACATTATTTTCTTTCTTTTTCTTCCTGGATGACAGAGTGAGGCCCTATTGGAAAGAAGGAAGGGAAAAAAAGGGGGGGAGGAGGGGCAAAGAAGGAAGGGGAGAAAGAGAGGGGGTAAGGAGGAAGTGGGGAAGGGAAATATCCTTTGCTTTAGCAAAAAATTCCTTTTAGAATTAACTCAATTTTAGTGAATGTCTTTCAGTCTGTTCTTAGCCAGAAAACCCTATGAAGCAAAATCCTACTGCCTCAACCCCACAGGTAGTGCTTCTAAAAGTTTGTACCAGCTTTGTTAAAGATGGAAGTCTGTACACTTATTGCTCTTGGCAGCTTTAATAAGGCGGGTTTTGCAGAAAACAGTGTTTTAAAGTATTGGACAATTAGAGAAATAGAAGAAGCATCTGGCCCACTTCTTCTTGGAGAATATTTACAATACACTTTGAGACGAAAGTTGATAATAAATGTATTAAAAGGCTTAAGCATAAAGCTGGACAGTGGAAATTCTACTTTCTGGGTAATATATTTTTAAAAGAATAGTCAATGTGGGTAGGACAGCACGAATTAATAGCACTTTGCCAGGAAGAAATTTGGGATATGTATCAAGAGTCTTTCTAAAGCACGAAGGGCCAGGGGTGGTCACAACCTGGCAAAATGACCTGTCCTCACCGCATCCTGCCTGGGGTGGCGGGTCTGGTGGTTACACAAACCCATACGAGTAACGGGAAGGACCAAGAAGGACTGAACACACCCCGAACGAGTACAAGCAAAGCTGGGCAGACCTGAATGAGATCAGCGTCCTAGCAGCGTCATCACGACAGTGTCAGCGACAGTGGCTGGACTGCTGTTCCACAGTTTTGATAGCCAACTGTTAGCCTCAATGGCATTTCAGGCAGGGCACTGCTGGACAGGCCCTGATGAAGTCGGAAGAGCCTACGTGACCAAGAGTTGTTTATCCACCTCCAAGTCCTTCTGTCATAGACAAAGTTAGAAAGCTGGACGCTCCAAGGACCCTGGGGCCAGTCAAGGCCCCAGTGTATGACGTGCGCTGTGCTTAGAACAGTGACGGACTGTAGATTAACCTGAAGTAGGAAAGCTTTGAAGATACGACCAAGGTAAGATAGGGGCACTGTGACCTTGCACCCTATGAGGAGGAAGCTTTACTATACACCACTGCTTTGACCATGAGAATAAAACTTATAAAGGGAAGCAGGAAGGCAGAGCAGCTCTTTGAGGAGATTTCCTCGCTGTCCACCGGAATTGCTGGCTTTTCTGTAAAATAAAAGCACAATTGCTGATCCCTCATCCCTTTCCCCATGGACTGGCTTGGGTGACAGGCAGACGGAATCCTTAGTTTAGTAGCAGTTTGGCTAAATGTCAGCCTTGGGGGAACTGGCCAAGCATCCGAGTGAACTCTGAGTCATCTTTCCTACAGCAGTGTGTGAACCTACAATTATCTTTAAAATTTCAGTGTGAAAGGCCAGGGATAGTGGCTCATGCCTGTAATCCTAGCACTCTGCGAGGATGAGACAGGTGGATTGCCTGAGCTCATGAGTTCAAGACTAACCTGAGCCAGAGTAACACCTTGTCTCTAAAAAAAAAAAAAAAAAAAGCTAGGCATTGTAACGGCACCTGTAGTCCCAGCTACTTGGGAAGCTGAGGCAAGAGAATCACTTCAGCCCAAGAGTTTGAAGTTGCTATGAGCTGTGATGCCATAGCACTCTACCCAGGGCAACTATGTGAGACTCTGTCTCAAAAAAAAAAAGAAAAAAATGTTCACTGTAAAACCATGAACCTGCCAAGATAAATGAGATACAAAGTAACCCATAGGTAAAAGAAGAAATTAATTTGTATGCTACAAAACGTTAGCTATGTAAGAGAACATATGAGCCCTGCGGAGGCTGGGGGTGTAAATAGCTCAGTCAGGGGCCATCCATTCTCATTACTTAGGGAAGGGAAGGGGGGTGACTTTTTGGTGAATTTTAGTAAATATACCAAGAACTCTGCTATCCTATGGAAATAGAGTTGTCCACCGCAGCATGATTTATAATAAAACAAAATATTAGGAACCTGAAATTCCATCATTATGAAAATGATCAATGTGTGTAACATTTGTACCGTGGAATATCCTGTAGCCATTTAAACAAAGATAAAAGGGAGGATACACCTTTGTAAGATAGAGGGAGAAGGAGAGGCTGTGTAGACTTTAGAGTATCCAAAGTATTATAAGAGGTTGGACAATTACGTTCTCAAACTCATCCTAGAGAAAGTGCTACACACCTCACTGCTGAATATCACTACGTCAAAGTTCCCCCCTTGGCCCTCTGATGACCATGGTGACATTCAGCAATGACGTTTGTAGCACTTTCTCTAGGATGAGTTTGAGAACTTAATTGTCTGATCTCACAGGTGGTTATATAAGAAAAGGGGGGTGCTGAAAAGCGCATGTCAAAGAGTCAATAATGAACTCTACGAAGAAATGTCAGACAATCTGGGAAAGGCCAGTGTAGAGTGAGTGTGAGATGATATAAGTAATTATCGTGAATTGGGGATTGTAACAACGTAGGGTTTTTCAAGTCCCTCCCTTTACCCACTGGTGACACCAGTGGCACCTTCTGAGGTGGACACAGACGGCACAATAGAATGTCCGAGGCATTTGCTTTAACTAGTCCAGAACTGTCTGTATAGCACTTGCACAATTTTAAAAGTAAGTAAAATAAAACAAAGGTTAACGGTAGTTATTTCTGAACTATGCAATTGGGTAAACTGGTCTTTTTCTTTATACCTCACTGTATTTTCTAAGTTTTCTATGGTAAACAACTGCAGAAAAGGATACAGAGGAAGAAAAAAGTAGGATCTGCTTAGAGACATCAGGCCAGAGAAAGGAATTATTGATATACAGGTAATTGTGACCCTAATTATATTAATCTGGAGACAGTCCCTCTGAAGGAACAATTTCCCTTCGACTGTATCAGCTGAGAGGTTGCAGATGCCCGTAACTGTGGATGCTGGGCCGACTGCTCACAGAGGGACCCACACAGATGTCGTCCTGCCCAGACTGCCTGGGATTGAGGCTCGTGGCTTCCCAATGGGTCCAGGGGTCTGAATAATTGCATCTTAGGTTAGCAGTGCCCAGTGGAGGGAGCCCACCAGAATAAGCAAGGGCAATTTTTTTTCAAAATACAATGACAAATCCTGATAAGTCCCTGGAGGGTACAGGCATGTGTACTGTCCAGTCTTCTGGGTGGTCTGGATGGGCACACGTGGTCAAGAGTCCCTGACTTCCATAAACTGCGTGTGCACATGTGTGTCTGAGGGAGAGAATAAGCTTTATTTAATTTTTCTTTTTTTGAGACAGAGCCTCAAGCTGTCACCCTGGATAGAGTGCTGTGGCATCACAGCTCACAGCAACCTCCAATTCCTGGGCTCAAGCGAGTCTCCTGCCTCTGCCTCCCAAGTAGCTGGGACCACAGGCGCCCACCACAATGCCCGGCCATTTTTTTGGTTGCAGCTGTCATTATTGTTTGGTGGGCCTGGGCTGGATTCGAACCCGCCAGCTCAGGTGTACGTGGTTGGCGCCTTAGCCCATTGAGCCACAGGTGCCGAGCCCCTAAGTCACCATCTTTTTATGGCTGAATAATATTCCATGGTGTAGATATACCACAATTTGTTAACCCATTCCTGAGTTGATGGGCATTTGGATTGTTTCCACATCTTGTCTATTGTAAATTGAGCTGCAATAAACAACTAGTGCAAATGTCCTTATGATAAAAGGTTTCTTTTTTTATTTTTCTTCTAGATGCCTAGTGGTGGGATTGCAGGCCCATTTGGGAGGTCGAATTTGAGTTCTTTGAGGAGTCTCAGTACTTCCTTCCAAAGGTTGTGTTAGTTCCACTAGCAGTGTAAAAGTATTCCTTTCTCTCCACATCCATGCCAGCATCTGCAACTTTGGGACTTTGTGTTGTGCATTTATAGTTTCCTGAGGGAGTGCTCCTTGTCACTTATTGTCATTTATACTCATTTTGCTTATCTGCTCTGCTCCCTTCCTACTTCTGGGGAAGATACCAAGCCTGTGGTCTAGAGGGGAAGAGGCTTGTCTGAGGTCACACCCAGAGGCAGAGCTGGGTCTGGTGCCTGCTCCCTCACGTCGTTCCCTGCCCTCCACACAGCTGGCCTTGTTTTCCATCTCTTCTCTTGGATATCTTGAGCTTTTACTGTTCCCTTCCACTTAACCTTCATTCAAAGAGCATCATGATGTTCTCAGGCTTTTTTTAAGGTCCTATGTACACACAGATTCCCTTTTCTTTAGAACTATCCTTGTATTCTCACTGCTGGCCTGCTTCCTCCCCAGTGGTTCTCAAGAAGCCCCTGTTTGACCCCACCCCCAAATGTGTAGCCACTTCTGCTCAGGTAGGGTGGGGGGTGGGGACCATGTGCAGGGAAGGGGTGAAGCTGGCCCCTATCCTCCCTAGCCAGGTTGTGGGCTTTAAAGAAAAGAAATAGTCTGACACTTGTTGAAATGGTGAGGAGGCTTTGTTCAAGACCATTACAGTATTAGTCAACCCCGATACATTGTGGGGGGAGAGAATGGGCTCCAGTTGGATGTAGCAAGATCCCAGGGGGTAGAGGGCTTCATAGCCAAGGGACAGGTGAGGGTTGGTGTTGGAAAGTGCTGAGAAGAGACACTTGGATAGGGGATGCTCGCAGAAGGCAGGTCGAGGACTTCAACACCAACCCTCGTTGATGGGGGATGAGGAACTTGATCAGATGTCAAGTAGGTCAGATGTGGGGGTGGGGGTCCTCGCTAAACTGCCTTAGCAGGATTCTTGCAGGGAAGTGGTGACAGTGGGCTGGACAGGCTGAAGACTGGAGGAGGATGGCCCACGTCCAGCGGGAGTGGAGAAGTTTGGCCAAGGGAGGTTGTTGCTTGGACTGTGCAGAAGATTGAGTGACACCTGGATCTGGGCACAGCTCCAACCACCTCTGAATTTAGTCTCTAATCAGCCCCTTGGGCATTGTGCATTCTAGACAAAGAGACTTCTCTGTTTAAAGTTTATTGATTCCCCTATGATAAACATCATGTGTGGAGACTGAGCACGTCCTCAGACATAGATCAGGTGGTTGTAAGTGGGTGCAGGCTTTTGTTCATGTCAGCATTTATTTCTCTGTCTGACCCTACTCCCTGGGGAAGATCAGCCTGTGCTCACAGTCCAGGGGCAGCTTCCTCCGTCCAGTGAAGGTGAAGGCAAGACGCATGCCCTCCTGGACCCAGGGTGTGTCGGGCCGTAGCCTCTCAGGTGCCTCCCCAGGGTGTGATGTCAGGTTTCCCCTCCACCAGGCCACCAGCAAGACTAGGACCTGCCTAAGTGAGCTTCCCATGGCCCAAACCAGTCTCTTCGCAAGTAGGCGGCTGCTTCTCTTTCCACACCAATCCTCCTTCAACCTGGAATGCCTGTGCACTCTCAAAGCTGATGTGTTTTGGTATTCGGCTGTAGCCATTTTGGTTTTGAGCTTGGCTTAATTTTTGAAGGTATTTTATTTTATTTTATTTTATTTTTTAATTTTCTTTTTTTAAATTGTTGAATCATAGCTGAGTACATTAGTGCAATCAAGGGGTACAATGTGCGGGTTTCATATAGAATCTGAAACATTTTCATCAAACTGTTTGACATAGCCATCATGTCAGTTTCTTAGTTATTGTATGAAGACATTTGTATTCTGCATTTAGTAAGTTTCTCCTGAACCCGTCTAAGATGCACCGTAGGTGTGGCCCCCACCATTTACCCTCCCTATTTTAATTTTTTATACAAAACTTTGGTGCCACTTCAATAAGACTGGAAAATAAGAAGAAAAAAGTCCTTCATAAATAACCACCTTATATAACTCTTATTGGCATTCTTAAAGATACGTTCTGTCTATGTAACAGTGTCCCTAAAGTCTGAGAACATAGGTAAAGAGACTTAATGTCATCAAAACCATCTTTAATCTGTAAATAATATCCAGCCTTTATAGATACAGGTAACAGAAATGTGTATATATTTTGGCAAAAATGAAATCACATTTTTGTTTTATTTTCATTGATTATATTACTCTAAAGACCAGTAAACATCATAGATCCAGCCCAAGCCCACCCTCTTCCACTCTCTCTCTCCCTCTCCAGAAGCTCCTCTGCTGAGGGAAGTGGGGAGTGGGAAATGGAGACGACGGAAGTCCATGTATATTGTGTGCTCTTATCACATGTGTTCACAGCCTAAACAAAACACTAGTTTTTATGTGTTGGAGATGTTCCTACATGATATACTTATTGTTCCTATGTCCTAAGCTATATCCCTGCTGATACATAGAAGTTTTGTTAACAGCTCTAGAGAGTTACATTGTCTCAAGCCATCATTTCTCCATTTCTACAGTCAGATACAGTTAGGTCATTTTCATTTTTTCATCATTACAAAGAATGGGATGCTGAATAATGGATTCTCGGTGAGCACTGTGGAAGGCAACCTCTCAGATATCCCCGGCTGTCCTGCATCCTGGTGTTCACACCCTGTGTAACCCTTGGGTGTGGACTGGACTTACGGACTTGATCCTAACAAACAGAAGGCAGCAGAAGGTATGGGCTTTCACTGCTGCTATCAGATTATAGAAAGACGGTGGCTTCTATCCTGGGTGTTCTCTGTTGCTCTCTCTTGGATCATGTGCCCTGGAGGAAAGTAATGCCATGTCATCAGACAGCCTTGTGAAGAGGCCCGTGTTGCAGGGGACCAAGGCCTGCCAACAGCCACACGAGCGATCCTGGAAGCAGATCTCCACCCCTATCCCCAGCTGAGCCTTCAGATGAGTCTACAGCCCTGGACAACACCCCAGCTGGAAACTCATGAGGGATCTTGAGCCAGAGGCACACAGATGCCTTGCACCTGCCTTCCTGACCCAAAGAAACTGGAAGATAATACATGTTTATTATTTTAAGCTGCTAACTTTTGGGGCTTATTTTTTTAGGCAGTGATATATAATTAATGAGCATGCTGTGAGAATTCCTGTAGATATCTAAAATACCCAACAGCAGAACTGTTGGATCCTGTAGTATGCTCATACTCATTAGTACTGTTTGTTACTAAATCCATCTCCAAATTGTTTGTGGCCATTTCCCTCCCCTGTGTAAGAGCTAATGAAGCTCTTTTTCCCACACCTCCCCAGCACTTGCATTATCAGACTAACATTTGAACACTTTGATGAGTGTAAAATAGCATTGCATGGTTGTTTGAATTTGTACTTTCCTGAGTTCTAGTGAGGTTGAATATCTTTTTAGTATATTTCTGATGTCCTCTGTCATAAATGAACTTCTTTTGCCTAATTTCCTTTTGGGTAGTTAGATTATCTTTTTCCTATGGATTTGTAGTTTTTAACTCTAGGGACTAATCTTTTGTCAGGAGTGCTATTTTATATTTTGCTTTTTTCAGGGAATGGCATATTGAGAATGCTCTTCTATTCCAGTGTGTACATCATTTTATTGGCATTCCATTGTGTAGATACAGAACTTATTTGTTAGCTGGACATGTCGTTGTTTGCCGTTTGCATTAGCGGCACATGGCTGTATGTCAGCCAGCTGAGTTATGCTCCAGTAACTAACGTCTCTGTTAATGATTTGCCAAAACAAAGGTTCTTTCTCCCTCAAGTTTCATGCCTGTCACCTGCTGTGTGTGCTATGCCATTTTAGCTAGATGGGCTCTTGCTCTGTTGTTTAGGCTGGAGTGCAGTAGCAAGATCATAGCTCACTGCAGTCTTTTGCCTCAATCTCCCAAATAACTGGGACTATAGGTATATGCCACCTCATTCGGCTAATTTTTAATTATTTTGTAGAGATAGGGTCTCACTGTGTTGTCCAGTCTGGTCTTGAACCCCTGGCCTCAAGCAGTTCTCTAGCCTTGGCCTCCCAAAGTGTGGGATTACAAGTGTGAATCCCTGTGCCCCGACTTGCTTCCTTTTTTTTTTTTTTTGTAGAGACAGAGTAAAACTTTAAAGCCCTTGGTAGAGTGCCGTGGCGTAAAAAAGCTCAAAGCAACCACCATCTCATGGGCTTAAGCGATTCTATTTCCTCAGACTCCCCATTAGCTGGGACAACAGGCGCCCGC
>CAUYON010112520.1:0-16192 GCA_963573935.1 Arctocebus calabarensis | reverse complement strand
CCTAGGTCAATTTCTTGTGAACTTCCTAGGCCTCAATTCCGTGAAAGGACTGTATCCATTCATTGATACATTCATTCACCTTGCCCCTGGCGGAAGGGACTGTATTCATTCGTTTCCTGGCCAAGGAACCCATACACCTATATATACCCTGAGACTAAAGGCCTAAAGGAGGATATGGGGAAAGACCGGACGAGAAACGGAGAGAGCGTCTCTCTCCCCACTAGAATTCTCTCCCTCTATCAGGAGCCTTAGTGTTTTCTGTATTCTTTTCTGTGAATAAATTCTGTCTTACCACTAGGGGGTGAGGGGAAATAATGTAATGAAGAATAATAAAATACGTGTTAATTGAAAAAAATAAATAAAAATATAAAAAGCTAAAAAGAAAGAAGTTGAAGAAATTCTTCTTTATTCTAGTTTCCTGAGTTTTTATCATCAATAGGTATTGAATATTGTCAAATGCCTTCTTTGCAGCAATTGATATGATCACGTGACTTTTCTTCTTTAGCCTGGTAGGGTGTAATACATTGGTTGATGTTGTAATAGTGAATCAGGCTTATATATAATACTTAAAATAGATCCCAACTGGTCATGGTGCATATTTCTTTCCTTTTATGCATTGCTAAATTTGACTTGCTAATATTTTGTTAACAATTCCTATGTTGAAATTCATGAGAGATATTGGTCTGTACTTTGATTTTTGTGTACTATCTTTGCCAGGTTTGGGTATCAATTGAGTCTTGCCTCATAATATGAATTGGGAAGTATTCTCCTCTATTCCATTTTCTTGAAGAGATTTTGTAAAATTGGGGTTAATCTGTGGTAGAATTCTCCAAGGAAACTCTGGACCTGGACATATCTTTTAAATTTTAAATTCAATTTCTTTACTTGTTATAGGACTATTCAAGTTGTATATTTCATGCTTGTTGAGTCTTGGTAGTTGTGTGGTTTAGGAGGAATTGATCCATTTCTTCTATATTGTCAAAATTTTGAGTGTAAAGTTGTTTATATTATTCCCTCACTATCTTTTAAATGGCTGCAGGATCTATAATGATATCTCTGTTTTATTCCTGATATTGACACTTTGAGTCTTCTCTTGTCTGATCTTTGTGAATCTTGCCAGAGGTTTATTTATGTATTGACTTTTTGGAAAAACTCGATTTTTGTTTTCTTGTTTTTCTTTCTTGTTTTCCTCTCATCAATTTCATTAACTACTTGATCTTTATCATTTCTGCTCTGAGTTTATTTTGTTAATCTTTCTCTTATTTCTTTGAGGTAGTAATTTAGATTACTGACTTGAGACTTTTCCTCTTTTCTAATGTAAGCTTTTCATGTTATACATTTGTGAGCTTCAGGGGGTTTTATTTGAAAATGAAAAGTTTGCTGAGAAGATGGACTTGGTCAAAGACTGGCTCTGCCACCTCTCAGCCTGCAACTTGGGTTGGTTATTTCAACTCTCAGAGTATTCTCATCCAGAAAATGCGATTGTTACAGGCATCATTGAGGAAGGTTGAGGCTCCGAGTTGCAGTGTGGCTCAGCTACACTCTCAACAAGTAGTCTTTCCTTTCTGTTCCTTTCTTTCTCTAGTCAAAAGTTGGATTCCATGATAAACTTAAAAATACCATTTATTTTATATGATTCTAAAATAAACAGATATTTATTTATTTTTATTATAGATTGGTATAATCGTTTACATTGTTTTCATTTCTAAGATAAAGTTCAAGTTGTAGTCGAGCCCTCCACCCAGGGGCCTGCTGAACACCCTAATGTTAGGTGACATCCCTCCAATCACTCTCCCTTCTCCCCCTGCTCCTTCCCCTCTTCTCCCCTCGTCCTGGCTAGACTAGACTTATGAAATAAACACATTTTCGTTGCACAAAATGTTGAAAATAAAAAATATGTATACAGAAAATAACCTTTTTATAATCCTTGCCCCTTTAGCCCCACTCTGGCTTGGCAGACAACCTCCCGACTTCTTTGACATGAATTTTTTTTTTTTTTTTCAGTTTTTGACCAGGGCTGGATCTGAACCTGCCACCTCCGGTACATGGAGCCAGCACCCTACTCCTTTGAGCCACAGGCGCCGCCCAACATGAATTTTTTTATATAAAGTGCACATGTGTTTTGCATACTTCCTGTTTCACCTAACAGCATCTCAAGCATATCTTTGTTATCAAATATTTTTCTGAAATGTATTAACATATATGGATATGCCATAATTCTACAACTTGTGGCTATTTAAGCTCATTTCTAATTTTTGCCATTATGAGTTGAATTTTGTAAACAAATTCATATGTAAATCCTTGGGCGTGTCTCTGAATTATTTTTCCTTAAGGTAAATTCCTAAAAGGGGAATTTTTATTTCAAAGGCTGGAATCATTGCCTAGAAAATTTGCCTACAAATCTACTTCTACCTGGAAGCATGTCCTACCTTCCTCTACGAGGAATGTTTAACTATTTTTTGAATATTGTTGCCTTTATTATGGATGAAGTCTTTCTATTTTTTGTTTTCAGTTGCATTCCACCTAGTAAAGCACAAGTGACTCTCAATGCACAACACGTAGGACTGAATTTCTCACTTTGCTTTCTGGACAATTCCAAGCCCTCATCCCTCCTTTCTTGAAACTTCCCTGCAAGTCATCTGAGGTCCCAGGATCTTTTATGGAGACTTTCCAGCCTCATGAGCCCCTGTCCGGGTACCAGTGAGCCTCTGTGGTCCTGGCCTACATGGGCCTTCCATCTTCCCTGTTCATATATTCCTTGTCCATAAAACCATCTAGCCCCCAGCCACTGGTGCCCCAGCAGAAGCAGGAACAGTACCTAGAGCCCTGCACCCTCCCAGAGCCCTCGTCCCTTTCTGCATCTCAGACACTCTCTGTCCACCCTTCCCAAAACACCAGTACTGACCATTCAGGACATTCAGCTTTTGGGAGAGTAGCTGCCTCTGGACTCTTCCCACTTGTTGAGAGGATAAAACAGAAAATAACATGAGAATCAGAAACTGGAAAATCACCCTGGCCCAGGCACAGTGGGTCATGTCTACACTCCTAGCACTCTGGAAGGAAGAGGCAAGAGGTTCTTGCCTGAACTCAGGATTTTGAGACCAGCCTGAGCAAGAGTAAGATTTCCCACCCCCACACTTGTCTCTGTGAGAGAGAGAAAGAGAGAAAGAGAGAAAGCGAGAAAGAAAGAAAGAAGGAAGGAAGGCAGGCAGGAAGGAAGGAAGGAAGGAAGAAAGAAAGAAAGAAAAGAACAGAAAGAAAGAAGGAAAGGAAGGAAGGAAGGGGAGGTGGGAAGGAGGGAGAGAAGGGAAAAGAAAGAAGGAAAGAAAGGAAAGGAATTTAAAAAGAAAATCACATTGCTACATGAACCAGCGTCTCCTGGTTTCTGCTGCTCCCTCCTGGCCCACATGACTCTCCAATGTGCCACTCTGTTCTGCCCTTCACCAGAAAGGACCATGGTCCTCTGCTTATGTGTGTGCAATGACATTTCCCCGAGGGAGGCATTGTTTGTCTTTGAACTTTGCCTGGGTTGTCTGTTCATTTCGCTTTGCTTTTTAATTTTGAAGTGAGTTGAATCCTTCATTTTTTTAGTTTCCACTGTGTTTTATGATTGGAAAGGCCCTTCCCACCCCCACCATGTTTTTGTTTCTTTGTTGATATTAGATCATAACTGCTCTGGAATGCACTTGGAGGTGTTAGGGTGAGTGTGCTCCCATTTCTTTACTAAGTAGCAGGTGCACCAGTGCCCCCTGCAAAAGCCCCTCTCTGGGCATTTGGGGGCTGTTTGAAGGGCTGTGGGTCTCGTGGAGAGGCGGAGAGGATGAGGAGGCTGAGAGGCCCCAAGGGGCTTCCCCACTAAGCACCCCCCAGTGGCATTAGCCATGAGGAGGCTCCATCCCTCTCCCGTGAAAGGGAAGATGAGGCCTACTGGCCCATTGAGAGCCCTGGGTGAGCCGTTCTTCTGTAGGTGGGGTAAGGCCCTGGTTTCCTTCTTCCTCTCAGGTCTGGTGTATTTCCGATGCTCAGCATGATTCCCAGACAAAGGGAAATTGCCCCCCAGTAGGTGCTCCAGAGGGGAACCCCCTCTGGGCTGGGTGGGGCTGGGTGCCCTGAAACAAGGGGGCTGCTTCCCACTGGAGCTGTCACCAAAATCTTGTGTGGGGCAGACAAGGATCGGATGTGGGGATAGAGACGCAGAATGAGCCTGGAGCCCCAGGCATGTGCTGGGGAGCGGATGCCATCCTTCTCAGAATGTCATCTGAGGGTCCTAAAGCAAATTAAGAGGCGCATCCATTCTCCATAATTAAAGGGAGACAATTATGCAGACAAGGAGCTCTTAACCCCTGGGAGTCAGTCAGACACTGTTCTGTCCCCTGTGGCCTCCTGGCCTTTGCTGCTGTGAGGAGCTTGCCCTCCGGCTCCTGAGCCCTGCTCCTGGGGAGGTGGGAGGCTGGGCCCTCACACCCCTTTGTGCAGAGCAGCCACTGGCCCCAAAGCAGCAGATTGGACAGAGATGCAAAGAAGGGGCCGCTATCTTGTGTCTGGCATCTGAGCAGGACTGGAGAGATCCATCAAGTACAATTAGGGGAACAGCTCCTTCCTGCTCTGTTCAGCTGACTAATTCAATAGGAGTCAAACCAGAGGCCTGGGCCACGGAGGCGCTCCCAAATCGAATGAAGGCCTACTTCTGCTGCCCCAGCCACCAGCCTCACCGTGGCAGCTTCCGCTCGGCCCAGACCCAGTGTCAGGCTGGGGCCGCTCCCACCCCCAAGAGCTCCCAGGACCTTGTGGGCCACCCACCCCGCCTCTGGGAGACTTGTAATGCCACTGTCACAGCTGGGGAAGCACCACAGCTCTGTCTCCATTAGGGAAGGCCCCTAGCGATCTCTATGCTCATGGAGCAGGTCCCTGAACAGCACTGCACTGCCCCAGGGCAGGGGCAGGAGCGAGTGGACACCAACCAGGGGGCCTTTTGCCTGGTAGAGTGTAAGAGGGATTCTGTGCACCTCTGCATTCAGGCCCCACCCAGCCCTGCTGAGGGAAGGCATGGGGAGTGCACCTGTGGCCTCTCTGGGTGTGGGGGGCGGGGGAGGGCATGTCCCTGTCTGTGTCCTGAATGTCCTCTGTGTCCCTCTACACCTAGACTGGACAGGCTCCTTTAATTGAGCCCAAATGTGAGACCGGGAGAGGTCCAGCATCTCACGGCTTACTAGAGGGGGTTATAGAGACTTCCAAGCCCGTCCAACTCTGGAATGCCGTCAAGAGCAAGGTCCCACCCAGGGATTTAGGTCCACCTGCCAGGTCAGGAGACTGAGAGACATGAACCATTCTGACTTATGAAGAATAAGACATTGTAATGTTTTTTCACTGCTTGATATACATTTAATAGATCATTTGGATCAGGATATTTTTCCTTGTAACTCGCTCAGTCCCTCTGAATTTCGGAGGAACTTTCTGGGGAGAAGGCATGCATAATCATCATGGGGATGCCCTGTCCAGGGCTGGGGTGTAGACTTCTTAGGATAAATTGGCCCATACTTCTAGTACCTTCTATTAAAGTAGTAAGTTGGGTTTTTCCAGTTTTTGTTTCTTTGTGTGTTGTTTTGTTGTTGTTATTTTTGCTATTGTTGTTTTAATTTGGTTTTTACTAAAAGTTGATACCTGTACATGATAAACCTCCAATAGCCCTGAAATGCCTGAAATGTGCATAATGTAAAGTCGAAGCCCATTCCCCCCCCAACAGTTCCTCTCCCCAGGGTGATCACTGTTAACCATTTGTGGCGTGTATCTTCAGAAACAGATTTATGCAAATTCAGCATCTGCACAAACAGCGCCAGGCTGTTCCCAGCTTCCACCCCTGTGGATGACACTCTAGGGGATTGTACTTGTTCAGATTCTACTTGGAAGAATTTCCAAGTGTTTTCTTAGGAAAAATTTCTGATAGTACAACCCAGAAGAATCAGCTAAAAATAACGCGGGCAAAAGCAAATTTTCTAATTTGTAAAGGGATTTTGCGAAATTGCTTGGAAAAGATTTGCACCTTTCAGAAGGTCATGATATTCACAACAATTTCAAATGAAAAAAGCATCTCGTATTTTGTGCTTATTTAGTTATGAGTGAAGTTAAGCACCTTCTTCTTTACATTTTTGTTCGCTTTTCTATTGAGTTATCTTTTCTTATGGGCGCATGAGAGGTTTTGGTCCCTTTAGGAAACAGGGCCATAGGCTGTCTCATGTGTTGAAGATATTTTCCCCCAATTTGTTTGTTTGTTTTGCCATACTACAGTTTTAAGTGTTTGTTTAAACAAACATATCAATCATTAAAATCAATTAATTTTGTTTGGTGTTGCCTAGAAACGTTTTTATTTTTAAAATATCATGTTGGCCGGGCAGAGTGGCTCACATCTGTAACCCCAGTACTTGGGAGGCCAAGGCAGGTGGATTGCCTGAGCTCACTGGTTTGAGACTAGCTGGAGCCAGCGTGAGACCTGGTCTCTAAAATTAAAAAAAAAAAATCATGTTTACTTCTAGTAATTTTATGGTTTTGTGTTTTATACTTAAGTTTCTTTTATGTCCATAATTGATTTAGAGTCAAATAACTTTATTCTAACAAAAAAAATCTCATTTTTCCATCCAGCTGATCTGTTGTCACACTTGACTTACCTAATGGTCCATGACTGTCCCCATGACTGTAGTGCCACCCTATTTCCTATTTCCATTTTGATGCCATTTTTGGACTTTGTCTTATAAATTTCTCATGCAATATCAAAGCCTCTTAATTATAGTTGTAGATTTTGCAATTCTAGCGCAAGCCTTTTTATATTCTTCAGTAGCAGTTCTGAGTTTTCTTCCTAAAGGTTCCACACAACTAGTAATGATTTCTAGATATTTTTACTTTACGTATTGCTTGTGTGAATGAAATTTTTTATTCCATTACATCTTTGTTTATAGTAGTAATTTAAGCATTGAAAACCCCTGATTTCTGTGCACAATTTTTGATCACAGCAACTCTACAGGATTCTCTTACTTTCAGCTGATTTTGTTGGGTTTCCTTGGCAGTGAGTCACGTATCTACCTATGATGATCACTCTGCCTTCCTCTCTTCTCCTGTGTCCCATTTCTCTGTCATGATTGGCTGCAATGTACAGTAAGAGTCCTGGCCTTATTCTTCTGCATCAGTGGCAGTGTATCTGTGATGTTTGGCCTGTGGGTGGGTGCATATTTGCGCAGACATCTGTCTCCTCCCACTACTATAGTTGATGGCTATCGAACTATCAAAGGCCTTTGTAGTGTTAAAGTTCATGTTTATAAACATAAACTTTATTTCTATTCTTCAAGGGTTAATTTGGGTCATACATATGGTTCTAGAAAGTTATTCTTTCCATCCAGGTATTCAAATTTACCTGCGTAGCCGTTGGCAAAGCTAAGAATGCCTGAAATGTGCATAATGTAAAGTAAACGCATCCGTGGCATCTCTCCCATTTCTTTGCCTCTGTGGTTATTTCCCTTGGTTCATTCCTGTCCTGTTCTCACACCCACTGCCACTCCACCTTCTTCCTGCATGACAGGAGAGCCCTTCTCTTTGTTGAGAGGCAACAGTCGCTCTCCTGTTTGTGTGGCTCCCACCCCAGGGTGGCTGCTGGGGATCTGCTCTTGCCTGGGCATGACAATCTCCACTTGTGAATCTGGACGGGGAGCGGAGCATTTCTCTGCTGATGAAAGGCCTTGGCCAGCCTGCTGCCTGCTACTGCATGTTCCTGGGAGAAGGGGCGTCAGAACTGCCCCAGTTTGGGGACGGGGTTGCAGAAGCTGCTGCCAGAGGACATGCTGCAGGCCATCGTACCATCCTTGGGAGTCTGCCTCATAGTATCATTTCATTTTGTTACCCTTTCTCATGGAGAATTCCAAGTATATATCAATGTAGACAGATGTGATAAGCCCCTGAACACTCACCATCCACCCCAAACTGCCACCCTACAGCCCCACATGGCTCACCACACCCCATCTTCTTCCCCTCTTATTTCAAAGTGAATCCCAGATGTCATCATATTGTTTCATCCATAAATATTTCAGTATATCTCTAGAAATACATAGACATAACACTGTTTTCACATCTGAAAAATTAACCATAATTCCTTATTATCATCAATACCCAATCAGTATTCACATTTCCAACCCCCCCCCCCCAATTTCCTCTTATGCTTTTTCTGTCTCACAGACCCACTGCCCTGCATTTGGCTGGCTGCATCCCCACGATGATTCTTGGCATGTTCCTCTTTCCCATGTCCTTTCTGAGAACTGGTGCTGGGATCCAGCGGTCTGGGGTGGCCCCACATTCTGACACGGGGGCTGGAGGCTTTGTGTCATCAGCTTTGAGGGCCACAGGGCCTCTGTGCAGCTACATGGGCAAAAGCAGACACGGAGCACGTCAGCTAACGGGCATGGCTGCTCCAATGACACTTTAGCTATTAGAATTGGCTGCAATCCCACCCCTCAAGCCCTTGGTGGTAATTTGTCAGCCCTTGGGCATTAATTTAAATAGCAGGACAAGGCCCCTTGAGCCTGCCTCACCGGGCCAGGCCTCACTGGGGATGGCACCTTTGGGAGGACACCCAGGCCCATCCTTTCCTGCACAGGCTGCCCTTGCATTTCCTGTACCCTGGAAGCGAGGCCTGGAGGCTCGAGGGGATGCTGTGAACCTGTGGAAAGAGAGGCTGTCCCACAGCTGCTACTGCCGAACACTCCCTGTCAGGTGGCCCAGTCCGAGCCCACGGTGGGTGCTGACAGAAAGTCTCCATGGTAAACCTTACCTTTCCCTGAAGGTAAGGTTTGGTTACCAGGCTGGAATGGCAGCACACCAGAGAGGGCCAAGAAAGCAAAGCCTCACGGACAACTGTCCAAGGATACCCTGAAGGGACAAGTGGAGGAATCCAGCTACAGGCTATTCACCAATCTGCCTCCTGGCTGGTGGTTGGCCTGGTCCACACAAGGCCAGCAACGGCACTGGGAATGTCCTGTTATCTGTGGGCCTTACTACTGGCTCTGACCTGCCCAGCTTTTCCCTGGGGCTCAATGCACTGGTGTCTCCAGCCCTCTGCTCCCCATTTGCCAGGCCTGGCCGGGCCCCTCACACCATACAGAGGACTCACTCCCACCTGACTCCATGCTGTCCTCTGGAGAGATGGACGCCTCCCTCCAGGACGGAGTGGCAGGCAACAGGCAGGGCTAACAACTGCTCAGCACCATCCTTCACGCCCGGAGACACCTGCAAGACACACTCGACCCTGGGAGGCCAAGCTGTGAGAGTGCAGGAAACCAGGGAGACATGCCCTAGTACTGGGGCACCCAGACAACAGGAGAGGCCAGGGGAGCTGGTTTATCTTGGGTTCTTCCCTTTCCTTTTCCTGTCCGCACCTCTGCAAGGTGGGGCCTTTGGCCACCTCTCCCTTTTGCTTCTCCCTCTCTCTCTGTCACACACACCATGCCACACATTAGTGTCCATGGAGACTTTGTCGCTGGCAAAGGCAGGGGTTCCTCAGCCGAGGCCAGAGCCCAGTGGGGCCAGAGCAGGAAGCCCGGGGCCCCTGGGAGGACCCTGTGTCCTGTACAGTCACTTTGGACCCTACGAGTGACACAGAGCAGGGCCAGCCTTCCCCACATTAGGCCCAGACACCTGAGCTGCCCAGGGCAGCCTCTTGCTGGTGTGGCGACAGAGGGGCGGAAGTATATTGCGAGGAGCAAGGGGTGCGGTTCAGCCTGGCCTGCAGGGGCTCCAGGAACGACCTGGGAGAGACCAAGAGCAATAAGGGGCCAGAGTCTCAGGACAGTGTCCCAGAGACATCCCTGAAGGCTAGACTCAACCCTGCAGGACTGCTCTGGTCCAGGCTACAGAAGAGCCTGAGGGGCAGTGTAGGGGACCTGAACAGACCTCCAGTTTGTGCTGGCTGAGCTCTGAGTGCACCCCAGCTAGGGCTGCCTGCAGTACGACGGACCCTCCCCACTGGAGGTTAGGCTTCCTTCCAGCCTGTCCTGGACTGACTCTGGGTGATTTAAAAGGTCCCCTGGGGTTTCCTGACAGTGCACGCCTGAGAGCAGAGCTACGCACAGCCAGAGTCACCATGCAGGCTGACAGTCATCAAGCCTCCTCCTGCGGGCCCCGCACCCTGGGAGCACCCTGCACTCCAGTGCCACTTCCTGCCTGAGGCCCTGAACCTTTGAGAGCTGCATCACTGCACTTGTGCCAACTCAGAGCCCTATAAGTGAGGACAGAAGTGACAGACAGAGGATGGGGGAGCCACAAAATGTCCTGGAGGTTCAGGGAGTGTGACCAGGGAAGTGCAGCCAGAGGGCAGAGGGAGCCCTGGGGCTGTGGGGAGAAGGGCCTTGCCTCCCATGGTCTGGGTTGAGGCACAGGTCTCTCGCAGGCTCCGCAGCCCTGCCTTGGGCCCAGTGCTGCAGCTGCATGACCTACTTCTCCACCCCAGTAACCTCTGGAAGGGACTAGACAGCCCCCACCCCCAGGTCCTTCTGAGGTCCAGAAAAGTGACTGCTGAGTCAGGAGCAGGAGACACTGATGGACGGGGGCAAGGTGGGCCCTTCGCATCATTTCTCTGATGTAGAAACTGAGGTTGGGGTATTGCTGAGGACACTGGGCAGGTTTTGAGCCAGGATGCTCCTGCAGGCAGATGGAGAGACACTGTACGGCTCACCTGTCCCTGGGGCCACCGCAGCATCCACAGTGCCCATCGTGAACATGGAGGAGACCCTGGTTGGTGTGGGCTGACAAGCCAACCACAAGGGAGCGTGGGTGTGTGGGGAGGCCTGGTTCCTGGTCAGAGGCAGGGGCTCCCCTTTGTCAAAGCAGCCCACAGCCCGGAGTCCCCTGCCTCAGGAAGGCCTACCCTCCCTTAAACAGCAGCCCCGTGAATATAACCCTTCCCAGGAGGGAGCGTAACAAGGCCATTTTTACCAGGCTGCCCATAAGGATGGGGCTGAGGATTGGATCTATTGATTAACATTCCCTGTGGAGACACATTGTGGGCAGATGAGGAATTCCTGACGGCTTGATGGTCAGGGTCTCTGTTCCCCCATACATCAAGGGGAGGAAGATGGATTCCCCTACCAACTTCCTGCCCTGGCCTCTGCAATTGATGGAAGTTGTGACTGTTAGTGCCACCAGCTTCCTTAGGTGGCTCTAAAGCACAGTGAGAACCCCAGGCAGGAAATGGATCCGGGGTTAATGCAGTCCTTCTTATCTCCAGCTCCACTAGGAGAAAAAGCTTCTCAACACATTGGCTGCCAGCTTTTCTCTCCTGCTGCAGATGACTGATGCATGGGGTTGTGTCCATGAGAAACAGAGCCAGTGGGGGAGGGGGGCTCTGAGGGGAACTCGGGTGACTGCCTGCCCCCACCAAGACAAAAGGGCCGGCGTCTGGGAATAGAAGCTGGAGTTGCAACATCCTAACCACGCCCTGACTCCATCTTACTGCACTTTGATCATGGGCATTTTACTTATCCTCTCTGAGACTTAATTGTCTCATCCATGAAATGGGTGTGGTAATAGGTAAGGAGGAAATATTCATACCTGAGAAAAGTATATGTTAAGGAGCTAGTGGCTGGGTGACACTGTATTTAAGTTTTTGCATCAGGATGCTTGAGGTAAGGGGTGCTTGAGCCATGGTTGTTTGTCTCTGTTCCTCAGAAGACCCCTCAGGGGGAAAGCACCTAACCTCTTAGGGGCAGCCCTGTGTGGGTCAGATCCTTTGGAGGGGGCTTCCACTTCCTGCAGATCCCTGGAGTCAGAGCAGCTGGGTGTCCTCTGGACTCAGAAAAGGGAATGACACAGATTGAAGGCCACAATGAGACACTTTAGCCATGCTCCAAAGTGTCTTCTGCACTCACAGAGTAGGACAGGACACTTTCCACCATGGGCCACTTCTGCATATTTTGGTGGAGCAGGACTGCAAAGCCCAGGCTCCATCTCCCTCCCTCTGGAAGAGCAAGTGGCAGGAGCCCACCCAGGATGCTGAGTAAATAGAGAGCTAGGCAAGTGCTTATGCACGTCTAGCTTCTTATGTGCCACTTCATACTGAATCATAAACTTACTCAGGGCTTGATAGTTGAACAAGCCCTTGGCCATCCTTATATTCCTTGTTTGTTCCACATCCCTGGGCACAGGCAGGTGGGTTTACTGTCACCATTTGACAGAGCACAGGCTGTCCAGAGGGCAAGGACCTTAGAGAGCATGCATGTGTCCTGGGCACCAGAGCTGAGTAAATTATCTATAGTCAGAGACCAGGTCTGGTGGAGCAGGAGACTCTGGGGTGGGATACCTGGGTACCTGGGTTCTGAGAATAGAGTCCTTTTTCTTACTTACATTTTTTATTAGCATTTAAAAAAAATTGGGCCTTATTTATGCTCTTCTTTTAACTTCTTTATTAATTCTATTCTTTAACATTTCCTTCTTCTTTTTTTCAATTTAAATACTTTTAAACCTTTCTTGCTGTTCAATTAGTATGTACATTGAAAGGCTATACATTTTCCTCTAAATAACTTCTTTAGCTACATTCCATAAGTTTTACTGTATAGCAGTTTCCTGTCCTACAGTACTGAACAATTTGATATTCCCATCTTGGTTTTAGTCATTTAAGAGAGCAATTTATAAATTTCCAAGCATACTGTTATGCAAGTATTTCTTAAATGTTAATTTTCAATTTATTACATTATGGTCCAAAAAAGTGGACTATATAATGCCATTTAAAAAATTTTATGAAACCTCCTTTCTTTTTATTCACCAATTTTTTTGTCTTCTTGAGCTATCCATTTCTGATAAGAAAATGTTTTAAAGCTTTGCCACTGAGGTGGCAAATTTGTTAGTTTCTCCTTGTAGCAAGATTATGTTATTATTAAGTGCACATAAGTTCAGAGCTGTGTGTCTTATTGGTGGACATAACTATAGTGTCCCTCTTTATGTACATTAACACTTTCCACTGTGGCTTCTGTTATTCCCATACCAGCTTTTTTATATTTGGTCTGGGATTTTCTAGGTATATCTTTTATCCCTTTATCTTTCTCTATGATCTGGTTTTAGGTTCATCTGTGATGTCCTTTTCATCCATAGAGAATTGAGTTCTGCACTACTACAGTGACCTTAATTGGTCCCCAACTCTCTAGCAAAGAGCCTAGAAATATATGTACTCTTGTTCATGTGACATATACACTCATACACACACACACACCATACACCCACTTACATACACACATTCACACATTTGCATGTTTATACACGTAGATATATAACATCTTCACATACATACGCACACTTATATACATGACACACACACATACACTCATACATTCACAAATACACACACCCACAACAAACTCTCAACCACACATATGCTTATATACACACATACTCAAAGTGCTTTTAATTAGAATGCAATTTTAGTTTAAAAATAGCTACATTCCAGGGGAGAAGCAAGATGGCAGCCAAGTAATACCTTCCTTGCAACTGGGCATGGTGACACTGGGGAGAGAAGACTTCTGGCATCTCTGGCTGGTGAGATCTGCCCAGAAACATACCTTTGGGGACCTGAGGGGTCAGGGAGAGACTTCCAGACCTCATGAGGAGGACAAAAGCAGTGGAGAATTGGCAAGTGGTTGCATGTATTGGTTTGGTCTAATCCTGCTGGCAGCTGTTAGTACAGCAGAAGTGAGAGTGAAAACTGGAAAGGCCTTACCTGTGAGCTATTTTGTTTTTTTAGACTTAGCACTCAGTTGAAGTACCTTGGGAGAACTTGGGCAAGAATGCAGAGGATTTTAAGCATTGCCTAGGGCCCCAGACTGAGCCCCTGAGCCAGACAGAGCTAATAGTGTTCAGCTGTGAGCTATGTGGAACCATTGTGGGAGAACTGCCCTTAAAAGCTCTGCCATCAGGGTCACAGAGCAAGGATCAGGTGGGAGACCCTGGGCAAGTAATCTAATGACTGAGCAGCCTAAAGGTGGGGAATGAGATGCCTTACAGCTTTGGCCCTCAGGGGCATAGAGTGAGACCGGTTTTGGCACACTGGTAAGTGGACAACCACTTCAGGAGTGATCCCAGTGACAAGTGCTTTCCTGGGAAAGTTTCTGCTTAGCCAAGCTAAGTGGGCTGAAGAGAGATTTCAGATCTCCACCCTGCAGGGTTAGAGAAATCAGCAGAGGCCTCCAGTCTCCATCTCATACAGCTGTACCAGCATTGTGATTAACATCTCATACCCCAAGAGATCACCTGTTGTCCTGACAATATTCAGCAAGATATATATACTGCTTTTTTATTTTGTTTTGTTTTGTTTGTTTGTTGTGTTTTGTTTTTTAATTTCCCCATTTTCCTTCTAGATTTTTCTTTTTTTTCTTACTTTTCTTTCTTCATTTTTCTAATTTTAATATAATTTTCCATTGTTGCCTTCTTTAACAATTAGAACTTCATTTTTGCTAGTGTTTCTATCCCTATTATTTGGTTTTCCCCCCCAATTTTATCCCATAAAATTTTCTGTTTGCTTGTTTTGGTTTGATTTATAGCATCTTTGTCTTTCCTCTCTACTTGGTGGAGGTGAGGTACTGTGTCCAAACAGGCTAGCAAAGAGCTGCTGACCTCAAGGGAACCACCCGATCTAGCATCCCCAGAAGTTAGGGGGTTTTAAGATTGAGTCAAAGTACCCTACTGTACACCTATATTGCTCATGTCTCCCTCTTTCTGTGCCTCTTTTTGTCAATATTCCCTTTTACTCATGGCCCTCTCCTTTTTTTTTCTCTCTCTCTTTTTGCTCTTCAATCTTCTCACCCTTCTCATCCTGTACCAAAAGGACTCATGAAAACACTAAGTCCAGAGGCATGGTAACTTAAAGAGCAAGAGGAAGTAAAAGGAAAATTAGGGCAAGGAAACAGATAAAAGAAAACACTCATGAGGAAGAATCAGCAGAAATATCCTGGCAACATGAAAAACAGTCCAGAGCAACCCCCCCAAGGGACTGTGAGGTAGCTACTGCAGAGGATTCAATCAATAAAGAAATGTTAGAAATGACAGAAAGGGAATTTAGAAAACAGATGTCAAAAACAATGAAGGAAATGATGGAAACAATGAAGGAAACTGATGATAAAGTGGAAAATAACCAAAAGGAAAGCCAAAAACAGAATCAAATAAGAGATGAATGATATGAAGAATATAGAAAGGATATAGCAGAGCTGAAGGATCTGAAGCAATCAATTAGGGAGCTTAAAGATGCAATAGTAAGTATCAACAACAGATTAGACCATGCAGAAGAAAGAATCTCAGAGGTAGAGGACAAAGCTCTTGAGATAACTCTGATAGTTAAAGAAGCAGAAAAGAAGAGAGAAAAAGCAGAACATTCACTGACAGAATTATGGGACTTGAAGAATTCAAACATATGTGTTATAGGTATCCCAGAAGGGGAAGAAGAATGCCCCAGGGGAATGGAAGCCATACTAGAGACTATTATAAATGAAAATTTCCCAAATATCACCAAAGATTCTGACACACTCCTTTCAGAGGGCTGTTGGACTCCAGGTTGCCTCAACTCTAACAGAGCTTCTCCAAGACACATTGTGATGAACCTGTCCAAAGTCAAGACAAAATAAAAGATTCTTCAAACTGCCAGGAGTAAGCCTCAGTTGACCTACAGGGGCAAAACCATCAGGGTGACTGCAGACTTCTCTAATGAAACTTTTCAAGCAAGAAGACAATGGTCATTTACTTTTCATCTACTTGAACAGAACAATTTCCAGCTCAGAATTCTTTATCCTGCTAAGCTAAGCTTTAAAATTGACAGAGAAATCAAATCATTTACTGATATACAAACATTGAAGAAATTCGCCACAACAAGACCAGCTCTACAGGAAATACTCCAACCTGTTCTACACACTGACCATCACAATGGATCAACAGCAAAGTAAGAATTCAGAAATTAAAGGACAGAACCTAACTTCCACAATGATGCAAAAGATAAAACTAAGCAGTGGACTCACACAAAATAAGATGAATAGAATGCTACCACACTTATCAATTATCTCAATAAATGTTAATGGCTTGAATTCCCCACTGAAGAGGCATAGATTGGCTGACTGGATTAAAAAACACAAGCCATCCATTTTCTGTCTGCAGGAAACACACCTAGCTTCAAAAGACAAATTAA
>CAUYON010112519.1:0-27610 GCA_963573935.1 Arctocebus calabarensis | reverse complement strand
CATCTACCCACCTCCTCCCAGCACAGAGAAATAATTTTCCGGATTGACCCCTCCCCTCCCTTGCACACTCCCTGTTACAGCCCAAACCGCAACTTCCCGTTGGCCTAGCTTTCCTACCGGCACAAAAGTTAATTCCATGCCGAAGCTTAAAATGGCGCCTGTTCCCGCGCCCGCGCAACCAGCTAATAGCCGGAGCTTCAAACCTGCCTATCAGCAAATGACACGCTCCCTTATACCCCAACCCTTCCTCCCCCTACTCACTTGTAAGCTTTAAAAACTGGCTTTCTGCCGCCATTAAACAGACCTTGACAAGAATCCTGCTTGGTCTCGTTCTCTCTTTCTCGCCCATTCTCTTTCAGGCTCGGTCCCCCTCGTCCCCACGAATAACCGCGTCCCGCGGGACAGGACAATAACCTTCCTGCCTACTTGGCACTAGTCAGGAAGGAACAAATTTCTGTGCAGGGTTTTGTATTGAGACATAATTAATACCCCCAAGTGACACAGATCTTGATGTTCCCATTACTGAATTTCAACAGCTGTATGCCTGACATTGTATGACCATCACACCACACAATATATAGAATATTACCTCTATATTATTTAAGTCATTGTATTTTGGGGTCTCTTTGGTACAACAGCTTAATCTATAGACTGATTAATATATCGCCTAGATGGTCTCTTCCTCTGGTCTCCTCTGATCTAATAGAGAACAGGAGAGGAAGAGGAACCATTTATCTGTTTAAATGAATCAGAGGACTATCAGCAGCCAACTTGGATATTTTGTACTCCTCTTCCCAGTCATCCTCATTGCTGCTCTCCTGAAGTCAACCCACCTGATCTTTAATGGCATTGGCCATTTCTTCTCTCAGCTAAGAACTGTCCTTGCTTCTGCTAGTGTGGTGGTATCTAACATGATCCCATAAATAGGGAGATTTGAGTAGAGCTCTAGGAGGCCGTCAAATTACTCTGTGTGGTTCTGAAACTGCCTTGACATCACATATCTTAATCTCTCTTGGGAAATGATGAAAGGTGATGCAAATAACCAATTAAAACTTTTTAACTATTATTCTAAAGTCACACCAAAATTTGTATGCACCTATCTCTAAAGACTACATTTTACATTATTGCAACAAATGCTTATAAAGTTGAGAGAAATTGCAGTTGGAAAATTGTTCACTGTTAATACTGCTATAAAATGATAGAAAGTGGCCTGACCAGGAAATCCTTAACTGAGGCCATGGGTTTTGACAGAATGCTATATCTGCCAATTAGTTTTGTCTTAAAGGTGAAAAAGGATGGTGGGTGGCAGGGGGCCCCCCACTGCCTCAAAGACAGTGTTCCACTGTGACCAAAATATGTTTGTCCACTTCACAAAAAGAAGAAGGGTTAAAATTTGCTGAGACTTATGAAAAAAAAAAAAAAAAGGTTAACCTAATAAGCAGATGGCTGAAATTAGTTAATAGCCAAATAATTTTATCATCTTTTGTTTTGCCTAGAGAATAAAGGGGCAGAAAATCTGGTCTATATAGGTCTTCTGGAGCCCTAAAATTTCTTTGTGGTTTATTATAAAAAGAACCAAACATTGACACAGAGAAGGAAGCCACTCCTGATCTCAGCAAGAGCCTAATCCAATGAGCCTGCAGAGAACCGTGAGGGCTGCCTGGCTCCTAACTCGGCGTTTTATCCCACACCTGCACCTGCCTTCCATAAAGCAAACCCCTCAACTTCACTGTGACCAGAGTTGGTAACAGAGACACACTGTCCCCAGGCTTCCTTCAAAAGAAAACAGTGATCCAATCTATCCCAGCCTTGCTTCTTTGGCCTCTGTCCCTCTGCCAGGCCAGCACTCAGCAGTGGGCGGAAAGCTTGCTCTTGGCCTAGGAGAAGCTCACTGCACTGTCTGTGCAGCTGTCAGCAGGGCTCCAGCCTATGCCTGCCCTGGTCTACTGCCAGGATGGTGCTCCCAAGAAGTACATTTCAGCTAAATGTGGGAGATTTTCCTGTTCTTCCCAGAGCTTCTGTGATGCATGAGGTATGACCACCTTGTCACTGGATGTGTCCAAGTAGATGCCGGGTGATCTTCTGTGAGATTTACAGAAGGGATTCTTGCACTGGGTGGAAAAACAGATTTTAATTTCTAATACCTCTTCTTGCTGAGAATGGCCTTCCTCTCTGTTCCAAAACCCTTTGTCCTGTTAATCTTGCAGTCACTTGACTGTTACTGAGCCTCCCACCCTAAGCTCAGTTCTGGCCCAGGCTGTAGGACAAGTGGTGACCTCAGTCCTCACGTGGAATTCCAGGAACTTGAACTCAGCACTATCAGGCCTGAAGTCAGCCTGCAGAGCTGATGGGCCACGCTAGACTTCACAGCTCAGATGCGCCATGCAGGTGCTCTCTGGCTTCTGGAAGCAAGGTCCTTCTTGTGAACCCTGGTTCTGAACTTGGAATCCTGGTCTCATCTCCATCATCTTGTGCATGGGAAGCCTGTGCAGGGAATGCAGAGGGTGGATACTTTCAATTCACACAAGGCTGCAGGCCAGGGTTAGTTGAGCGCTAAAAGCAAGTCTGCACATGCACGTGTACACACACTCACAGACACAGACATACCAAGTGCTTCAGTTCAGGCTCTGTTTGAACAATCCACCAAGACTGTACTGTACTGAATTCAAAAGCTGAACAGTTGAGCCCAGTGGCCAGGCCAAAACTGGAGAGGCAGCCAAAGTGAGATGAGTCTCAGGGGGCCCAGGCTGCAGAAGTGGTGCCATTCTGGGATCAACAGCAGGAAGCCAGCCAGTGGCTGTCTAGAAATAGTTCTGAGGCTAACAGTGACCAGTGGCCTTTGGCTTAGAGTCAGCCCTCAGATAGCCCCAGCAAGGAGACCACATGTCCCCACCATTAAAGGCACAGCAGGGAAGGGACAGTCCTCTTTTTCTTAGTCACCTCTGGTCCCTGTTATGATAACCTCTCTGGAATCCCAGGCCCCAGGCCCCAAAAATAAATATAGATGAGAGGCTGGGTCTAGGCTATCCCTGAAAAGAAAGGAGAAAAATATAAAATTTTATATTCAATAATGTGCATATGCACAAGCAAAAAAAAAAAAAAAAAACAACCTAGAGGCATAACTACATCAATGTGGTTATTTTGGGTGGTGGGATTATGGGTGATTTTTATTTTTTGTCTGCTTTTCTGCATATCTTAGATCCCCTGCAATGAATATGTATTGCTGTTATAATCGGTAAAAGGTTAGTTTTAAAATTCATATGAAATTACGGTTTTATGGTAGTCATTTTGCAATCAGATCTATTTTGCTTACATGTGGGATTCTTGTTTCTACTGTTCTTCCTTTATGCTTTTCCCATCCCTAGTTTTACTGCCCTGCTTTTAATGCTCTGATGGCCAGCTGTGCCCTCCAGCCAGGCACCCTGCGTGCAGGGGTTTAAAAGATATGCACACACAGGAGACAACCCCAGCCTCACCAAGGGGCATGTGGAGAACAGCACACACCTTCCCTGGCCTCCTGCTCACGAGGCCCTCCGCCCCTTCCTGCTGTTTCCTCTGGCAGGATCAGTTTCCCCGATCACCTCTGATCCACCCAAGCCTGCATTTTCTTCGATTCTCTGCCCAAAACCCTGTTCCTGTGAGAAAGCTGATTTATCTCAGTTTGCTCACTGATCAATCCATTCACAAGATAATTCCTGAGCATTGTCTGCACCCCGCGTGCTGTGCTCAGGACTGGCACAGAGCCACAAATGAGGGGGGTCCTGCCCTTCCAGGTTAGAATGGCTCTCCCAACAGCCGTCTGTGAGGCCTGTAGGCAATCTGGGCTGGGCCACAGAGCTTGCTCAGTTTACCCCCAATATGTCAGCTGGTCTCAGCATTTTCTATGGGGCCACAGCCTGGTAGAGGTTGGGGAGGAGGGCCTTATAGCATTAAGGGGGATACTAACCAGTGATCCTCACAGTAGCAGCCATAACAACATTATTATATCACACGCTTTCTGTTATATACATGTACACGTATCTATGTATATGCGTGTGTATACATTAATAAATTATTCTGATTATTTTTGTGAGCGAGCATTATCCTATAGTAGCTAACATTTTGGAGGACTGAATATGTGTTATGCTATTTTATACATGAGAAAATGGTGACCTGAGGATGGTAGATATTTTACCTTAAGGTCACAAAACTAGTAAACGACAGGTCTTGATGCTAAACCCAGATGCATACTAACTGTGTTGATTCCCTGTCACTGGCACTGAGAATGCTTACGAGAATCTAATGCTGCCGCTCATCCAACAGGAGACGGAGCTCAGGTGCTGATGTGAGCCATGGGGAGCGGCTGTAAATACAGATGAAGCTGCCTGTGCTTGCCCACCACTCACCTCTTGTGCTCTGGTTCCTAACAGGCCGTGGACCAGTGCCAGCCCGTAGCCCAGGGGTTGGGAACTGCACTCCTAGAGGGGATGAGGCCTAAGCTGAACTGAAAAGGAATTGGAGGCAAGTGGGGCTAGGACTGAGAAAGCTCCAGGTAGAGGGGAGATCGGCTGTGAGGGCAAGAGGAGCAAAGCAGCTCCCAGAGAAGGCAGCAGGCTGCTCTGCCTGGACGGGGGATGGGCTCAGCAGCGCATCACGCTAACAGGTTTAGGCTGTTTATTAAGGTCAGTGGGACATGGGAAGCCACTAAGGGGTCTTAAGGAGGAAAACACCACGATTTGCTTCTCAAGAGAACCTCTGTAGTTTCAATGTGGAGAATGAGTAGGAAGGGGCGAGACCACAGCTGCAGGGACAGATCACCCCGTGTCTCTGTGATCCAAGGAGGGTGCACAGCAGCTCTGCCTGGGCAGAGGTGAGCAGGGCAAAGAGAAAGAGCCCTTTATCTGAGTTCCCCTTGCACCTTGATTTGAGGGCTCTGCCTTGAAAGCTTGTACTTGCTTGAATAACGCCTTAGAGCTCATTGTTCTCGGACAGCGTCTATTTCTATATCTTAACCAGACAGTAAGCTCCCCTGGGGTGAGTGAAGACCACTTTTGACAAATGTACCTGTGAGTCCTCAGCCCTGTACTGGACACGGAGATGAGCTCATCTTCGAATAAATAAATCATCATGTTTGTTATCTCAACAACCTTACCATCAAGGCGTTTTATAACATAATTTAAATGCTTCTTGCTAAAATCAAAGGCTCTTTCTCTAGCTCTCAATCACATGCACAGCAAAACTAGGCAATATACATAAAATGCCTGGTAAAACAGCACAGAGGATCAGTGGGAAGGATTAATTATATGCAGACAGAGGTGTGAGTGTGTGTGTTTAGGTGTGTGCGTACCGGAGACGCAGGGCACGACGGGACACGTTCATCTTGCCTACATTTGCGCCAAAACTGGATTTAGCTCCTTAAAGTCCATTTTTCTCTTCTTTAGACCTTCTGAAGGATTCATGCACCAAATAACTAAATTACGTCTGGGTAGCTAAACAGATTATGCAGAATTATACACCATGAATATTTTATAATTCTAAACCCTAAAGCCAGACTTCAGACAGTTTTATGACTGCGGCAACCCATATCATACCCAGATGAGTTCGGCTAAAGACAAATGATTTCTTTCTAAAACTTTTTCTCATGTTGCATTTTTCTTGAAGAATGTCTTGAAGGTTTTCTTGCAAATTTATAATGATTGTAAAGGCACTTCACTACCTTTTTAGCTGGCTAAAGCAAGAGATTTTTGCCTCATATAACTTAATTCTCTAAATATGCACAAAACTGCTTCAGGTAAGCAGTGGCCCAACTCAAGCATGCCTTGAAGAGATACAATAAGAATCAACAGCCCACAGCTGTCCGTGGTTCAACTGGTTTCACACACTCCTTTTCTCTTAGAACTTCATCCTAGATGCTGAAATTGCCAACAAAATACATCTTTCTAAATAATGAGGTTTGAGTCACCCAGGGGTAAGAACGAGAGAGAATGGCGGCTGTGTGTGATCTCAGCATTAGGGAAGATCAGACCTGAGTCTACGTGACAGCTGGTTTCTTCCTCCTTCTTCTTTCTCAATTACCTTTGCTAGGTTTGATCCTCCCCTTCTGGTTTTAAAAGAAAGAGCTACCCTACGAAGGTTCATGGCCACATTGTCAGAGACCAGCGGAAGAAAATGATGAAATTGTAAGTTACAATGGTTCTGCTGGCCCCTCTCCTTGGCTCCCGGGAGGTGGAGTCTTGCAGGTTAATGCTTCAAACTGAGCATCTTCAAAACGGCTGGGAATCGGAGGAGGGCAGAGAGAGATTTTTGTCTCTCCCACCTCCTCCGCCTGTCTGTAGGCTCAGAGTGGAAACTGACAGAACGGGAAAGATTGCGGACGCATCCAGCCAGAGGCTGATGGGAGCCGCCAGGAAAAGGGAAGAGTTGATGTCACTGGGGTGGTGGAGTTGTGGGGCTGCTGCTGCTTTTTCTTTTTTCCCTTTTTTCTTTTCATTTCTGTTAGTCTTACAATTTCACCTGTACGAAAAAAAAATAAAATTTCTTTTAAAAATACTGCTGACTCACGGTAGCATAAAAGACGCCAAAGCATCTTTTCTGTCTAACCCCCAGGCTGAATTTCCAGAGATAAGCGTTCCCATCTTCTTTCCCAGAGAAGGGCAAAGAAAAGAAGGAAATGAAAAAGACATGTTACTCAAAGCCCACTGGGCAAATCCCCAACTGCCTCTGAGATAGCCTGATTCTAGGCACCGACCACCCCAGAAGGTGTCCAGGAAAAGGCTACACAGAGGGCTGGAGATCACTCACATGGGGGGAGTCATCTCTCACCACCCAGGCAAGACTCCCAAAGCTGGAAGTAAAAAATGGGGGATAACACCCAGGGGATAGCAGAAAGACCACAGGAGCCAGAGGTGTGGGGATAAATCCTAGAGCTGTAAATTCTATTTACTTCCCAGGGTTATTAAAAGATTGAGATGAAATAATTGCTCAGAATCACTAACCACAATGTTCACAGCATAATAAATGCTCCATAGCTAATGGGCCTTTCAGGATGAACCCCATCTTAACTGATTCTGTTCTTCCATAGTGACCTTCCCTGTGAAACAGCCACCCACGGCCCATGGGCTCTTCTCACCCCCACCACCTGTCTCTTCCCCTACTTTCAGAAACTGGCTCAAGAAGGGACTTCACAGAAGCTGGCAGGGTACAGGAGATGCTACACCAAAGTATGATGGCATTTTGGAGATCACTCCGACCTTCTCCTGCCTTTCTGTGGGAGAGCTGTCCATAAAAGAATTCACCTCCCATAAGACCCTATGGGGGTGTCCTGCCCCATACCCAGAGGAAAGAATTGTCTTACACAGACCCAGAAAGGAATCTGAACAAAACTTGTGGAATTCCCACTAGTTTATAACCATTAGGTAATATTATTTTTGTCCACTCATTTTTCTCTGCAACTATGTACTTCTTTTGTCATAGTTAGCATAAAAATACAGTTTGCCCCAGGGTTTTGGGGGTATTCAAGTTTCATTTCCAGAGGCTCCCTGTCATGTAAAACTTCAGTTAAATAAATTTGTTATGCTTTTCTTTTGTTAAGCTGTCTTTTGTTATAGGGTATCAGCCCTGAACTTTTCACTAGGTGAGGAAAATGCTTTTTCTCCCCTCCAAAGCATTTCTACTGAAGAAGGAATATCTAATTAATTTTTCCTTTCTTAGAAGTATTTGCAATGATTATTCTAGAGTACAATTTTAGGTCTCAGCAAGCTTATAGGAAAGGTGTGTTGTTTTTGTTTGGTTGGTTTGTTGGTTTGTGGGATAGGGTACTAAGGAATGTGTCAAAGGGCCCTAAATATCATGCAAATAAATATTTCTTTAAATAGCAGATTGAGCCTCTAGATTTAACTACTAGTTTATAGAAAACACAGAGGAACGTGATAAACACCTCTCAGGGAATGCAACCCGGAAAGCCCAGACCATGAGAGCTTCTATAGGACGAGCAATATTGTGTTTAATTAATTGCAAGAAAGAGAGAAAAATGCTGGGGGAACTTGCAGATTAAGAAATGTAAAACAGGGCGGCACCTGTGGCTCAAAGGAGTAGGGCACCGGCCCCATGTACTGGAGGTGATGGGTTCAAACCTAGCCCGGCCAAAAACTGCAAAAAAAAAAAAAAAAGAAAGAGAAATGTAAAACACATCTTTGAAAACAAGGTCTGAATCATAGTTGGATCCTAAATAAAACTAAAAAAAAAAAAAACTACAAAAGTTAACATTATGACATGTTTGAGACAAACTGGAGAGATAGACATCCATTTGATTTCATATCTGATGCTATTAAGTGCAACTGTTAATTTTATCATGATAATATTATGGTTGTTTATAAAATAGTCCTGCTTAGATATGCATACTTAAATAAAAACAGCCTGTGGTGGCTAATTTTACGTGTCCAGGGGCCTAGGTTATGGTGCTGGGATGTTTGGTCAAACACCAATCTAGGTGCTGCTGCGAAGATTAGTGTTAATATCAGTAGACTTTGACTAAGCCGATCACCTTTGGTCATGTGGGTGGGCCTCATCCCATCAATTGAAGGTCTTACCATGAAAGACTGTGGTTTCTAAAGGAGGCAATTCTGCCTTCAGACAACACAGAAACTCTGCCTCAACTGCCATCCTGCAGAACCCAGACTTAAGACACCAATGAGAAAAAACTCTTACCTAAACTATTAACACCCACTTACCAGCTCCTGGAACTTCATGAATAAAATCCCCTCCACAGGTAGACAGATGATTGACTGATGATAGATAGATAGATAGAGAATGATAGATGGATGAGAGAGAGAGATCTCCTGTTGGTTCTATTCCTCCAGAAAATCCTGGCTAATACTACAAGCATGGTCTTTTGTCTGAAATTTGTTTCAAAATAAGAGAGGTGGTGAGGAGGGCATTGAGAGAAAGATGGAACTGATTATGGTTTAATGGTTTTGAAAATGGTTGTTGAAATGGATAATGGAATTTTTAAAAATAGGAGAAAGTAGTATCTAGTTTTATGCTTATTCAAAATTCTCCATAATAAAATCTTAAAAATGGGTGGTGCCTATGGCTCAGTGAGTAGGGTGTTGGCCCCAGCCAAACTGCAACAAAAGATAGCTGGGTGTTGTGGCAGGCGCCTGTAGTCTCAGCTACTCGGGAGGCTGAGGCAAGAGAATCACTTAAGTCCAGGAGTTGGAGGTTGCTGTGAGCTGTAACATCATAGCACTCTACCAAGGGTAAAAAAGTGAGACTCTGTCTCTAAAAAAAAAAAAAAAAAAAAAAAAAAAAAATTAAAAAAAATTAAAAATCTTAAAAACAAGAGACTCAATTCCTGTAATCGTTCCCCAGGGTCATTTGCAAGGCTCTAGGGATTGTGTCAGCAGATTTGTAACCCAGCTCTGCCCAGAATGTATTAGTGCACCCCCCAAACCCCCCCACCCCTTGTGCAGTAAGGCCAGCTGCTGGCCAGGGCTCGGCCTCACAACTGCACTGCCCCCAGCAAGGCTTCCTGACTGGGCTTCCAAAGACCATGGTCAGAAACAAAGGCAGCTGGGCGTGGCCAGAGTGCTGAGAACCTCCCATTCCAGAGGAGGGACCTGAGACCCAGGAAAGGGAAGGAGCTCCAGGTTCTGGAATCTTATTCTCCGAATTCCTCCTCACTGCTCTCCCACAGACATTGTTGTTTCCCTGAAAGGGTCAACTGGCAGTTCACCAGGAAGGAGTCATAGGCTTTCCTCCCTGACGCTTCTCTTGACATTCTCCTGCCAGCCTCCAACCCAGCCCACAAACAGTAGCCTGCCTGGCCCTCCTGCCCCTTTCACTTTTAATGAACTATTTCAGGCATACTAAAGATGACAGCTAGCTTTAAAAAATTAACCATTACAGACTCACCGGGAAATGTTTGCCCTCCTCAGCCTCCCTCCCCAGAGGTAACCACTCTCCTGAACTTAGGGTACAACAATATCATGCGTTTTCTTTCTTTGCTTTAAAAAGGAAAAACAAAATAGCTATGTTGGGTTTTTTAATTACCTTGGATTTTGAAAATGCTTGCACTACAGATATGCTACCCATAAAAACTAGGCAGTATAATTATCACCACGTTACAAATTTTTACAAATGTTTTCATGTTGTAGGTATCCAGTGAAACTTGCTTTTTGAGCTCAGCAATATGTTTTTAAGATTTATCCACGCTGATATGCGTTAACTCGTGTTCGTTCATGTTCATGCTGCTAAATTGTATTCCACTATATGAACGTACCACCAATTCATTGATCCATTTTTCCTGGGATAGATAGTTAGGTTATTTTAAGCTTTTCTTTTTCAAAAACATAGATGGAATAAACATGCTTACGGTTTTCTTGTGCACCACCAGGTTCATGAGTGAAACCCTGAAGGTACTGACTTAATCTTGGGTTAAGCAGGGGAAGGGCAGAGCAGTTCCTTAATTAGTTGAGGAAGGTACCACTCCATAACGGAACTTTTCCTCACAAGGTTTCACTTTAAGCAGGTCTAGGGGACTTAGTTCTCTGAATAATTGCCCTGTCTAGACTCAACTGCCTCCTCCCTGAAGTTCTTGGCAGTATGCAAAAGGGGTCAGCGTTAACAGAGCACAGTTAAATATAGACATCTAGGAATAAAAGGCCTAATTAAGAACCAGGAAGTTGCTCTTGGGAAATTAAAAAAGTTTGCCAAGGCGTCCTGAGCTGTGCCAAAGCCCAATTTGGCAGGGAAATGCTGACGAGAGCCCCAAGTTGGGGGGTAGCAGATTCATCCCCCACTTTGCTAGACCCTGCTGGCTGGCCCTGCGTTTCCCAAGCCATACTTTCTCTGCCGCAGAGGAAGGAAACCACCTCCAGGCCATCCATTAGATTTCCTTCTATGTGGAACCTGTCCTCTAATTTCTCTACGCTATGGAATTTACCAGCATGAAGAATTTTGAATCCTGAAAACCCTTTCTAATTCAAAATGTTCTTGTGATCCTTCAGACTCTCAACAACCCAAATCCATCTGCCTCTGGGAGTGACACAGCAGGGAAACACCTTTCTCACCCTGGGGCCTGAGGGAACAGAGAGAAGACCAGTATTCCAGCTTGTCAGCTTCCAGAACTCTTATATTTAATTAATGTAGTTTGACAAGTTCCACATGCTAATCTGGGCATGTGGCAGATTCTCAGGGATTAAAAATAAGCTTGAGTTAGGGATGTTTAGTCTTCATACAAATATAAATGAGATTCTTAAAGCTCCATAAGATACCCTTGATACAAAATGTAATGTTGCCATTTTTATCTAGCCAACAGCAGACTGATGTGGGCTGTGCGCATCGCCGGCCTGCTCGGAGCCAGGCAGGCAGTGTGCATTCTGACCTGACCTGCAAGAGGGGTTGTCTGTGTCCTAGGGTGCGGGGGGGGGCAGATCAATGGAAATAATGTACTGGAAAGTACTTTGAAAACTACAAAGTGCAATTCAAATGGATTATTGACAGCCCTTTGTTAAGTGTCCGTTTGATTGCTGAATGTCCTTGAGCGCAATGAAGCATCATTTCTTATAAACCATTTTATACTCAGACCTTTTTACTAATTCTGAACGACCTTCCCTCCAATCAGTTCAGCTCCTGTGATTTTACTCTAAAGCCCAAGAAGCTGCCGTGTGGAATCGTATAACATGGAGGAAAAGATCACCTTGCGCCCCACTCCTGTTCCCACTCTCCCAGGAGGGATCCCCAGTCTCCTAACAGGTAATCCCCAGACCCTGGACTGACGTCTCTGGGGAGGGCAGCTTCCTTCTTATGGGTGTTCCTCTCCAGCTGAGTCTAAGCCACTTGCACCCTCTGGCTCCAGGCCTGCTGTCTAGAGCAGGGTCTGCACACTACAGAGGTCAAATCCACCCTGAAGGCTGTCTTTGTGTAGTCTTCGAGCTAAAAATGCCTTCTCCAAGTCTAAATAGTTACAATTTTTAAATGCAAAAATGTTTTCCATTTTAAAAAGGAGATCTCATGTCATGAAAGCAATATTTGATTCACATTCCAGAATCCGTAGGTAAATTTTTATTGCAACATGGCCACGCCCATTTGTATCCATATTGTCTCTGGCTGCTTTTGTACAACAGTGGTGGAGTTGGATAGTTGTCACAGAAACTGTGTGGCCACAAACTCCAAATATTTACTATCTGTCCCTGAGGGGAAAAGATTTCCCAATGCTTACCTTAGAGTTACATGCACAATCCTAACCCTTCTTCAAATGCGCAGACAATATTGTGTCATTCACACGTCTGAACAAAGCTTCCTAAGGGCCTTTTATGGTCCAGATACCATGCCATAGTAGTCATCTCAAATGGCTCCTAACTTTAAGGATCTACAATCCAGTAGGAAACAGATGAATGGAGACAGTGGGTAAGATCACACAGCCTGGACTCAGACTACCTGGGCTCAAGTCCCAGCCCCATCCTTCCTAGCCAAGCCGCCTTCAGTAGGTAAGTTACCTGGACTGCCTGCACCTCAGTTTCCTTGATCTGTGAAATGGGAATAGTCATAGTAGTGACCTTGGAGAGCTGTTGAGAGGATTCATGAGACCATATGCATAGACAGCCTAGAACAGTGCCTAGCTGGCAGTAAGCGCTCGCTGGGCAGAGTTATTATGGCACGGCAACAAACGAATGCGATAAAGCCCTGTTGAGGCAATGAAGGGAAAGGGTGAGAAAGGGGAAGGGATGCAAACTGGGGCACGATTGCTTCTGTCTGACAAAGAGGAGGGTGAAGAAAGGCTGCTGAGTGTTGAAGGACAAACAGGTGTTCTCCCAGCCGCTAAGTGGGATGGTGGTATTTTAAGGAGACTGTATTTTAAGGAAGCTGCATGAGCAAAGATGTCCCAGAGTGACCTCAGCTCTGTGGCTCCTTTTCTGTCCCTCATCTCCATGGACTGGGCTCCTTCTCTCTCCTCCACCCCATCACCAGCAGCTGGCCAAAATAGAAGCCCAGGGGCCATTCTTGTCTTTTCCCCCAGGTCCCCCAGGTCATGCTGACTCTACCCCCATCACATCTCTCAAACCCATCTTCTCCATCACTATAATCCTCTCAATCTGTTTATCTCTACTGTCCTCTTACGCCCACCTCCCAACTCTGCAGGGTCTGTCCCCTCCCTGCCCTTCTGCATCCTCACCAGACTAACTTCTTCCCAGTCCTGGCGTGCTTGCTGCTCCCTCTGCCCAAGAGGCTCCCTCCTGCTTCCTACTCCCCTCTCCCTGCATGATCACCCCTCAGGTGGCAGTCTTAGTACCACTACCTCAGGGACACTTCCCTGACTCTTGCACCAGGCTGCTTCCCTCTCTGGGTGTTCTGTGCTTACCACAATTAGAACTGATTAACTGTGTGTTTGTTACATGTAATTGTAAGCTCCATGAGGGCAGAGATCTTGTGGATTTTGCACGGATGCACTGATACATGCCCAGGTCCAAAAGTGGTGGCCAAAGGATGATTAGGTGCTCAAAAAAAATTTGTGTTCAATGAAGATCTTTTCCTCACTGGACAAGGGGCTTCAGTAGGCCCGGGCTATATCCCCAGAGTCTAGCCCAGAGTTTGAATTGTACCAGCGCTACCATAAATATTTGTCAAATAAGCAAACAAATGAGTGAATAACTTTAAAAATATGTGTCTACCCAGGCATACTGTTGTGAGCAATTATCAAGGAGTGTCCCAGCTATTAGGGAGGCCAAGACAGGACAATTGTTTGAGCCCAGGAGTTCAAGTTCAGGTTCAGCCTAGGCAAGACATTGAGACCCTATAACTATATAAATATATATAGTATACTCTCTATATGTATATGTGTTTGTGTGTGTGTCCAAATGTGTTTCCAGGATGGTTTTCATACTCTGATTTGTGGTCTGAATGACAGGGAGCAATGCCCCTTTCACCTTCCAAGATATGTATACACTATGCTTCTGATGGCATAGCCTAAAAGGGCAGAAACATTTTAGCAGCCAATCCCACTAATACAACTGTGGCATCTCAGGAACAGAAAAGACCTAATGGATGATTTAATTCCATCCATTTGCTGTCTGACTCCTTTCTGCAGCACTCTCATCATGACTTCGTTCAGCCTACGCTCAAATACTGCAAGAAGCAATAACTCACTGCTTCCCGGGGAAACCAATCCCATCTTTTGTCACCTCTGCTTGATAGAAGATCTCTGTGATCCTGAAGCAATCTAGCACCTTGTAGCTTCCATCTTCGGGTCCTGGCTCTAGTCCTTAGGGCAGTGATTTTTAAACTATTAATTGCAACCCATTAGCAAGTCAGGAAGTCGATTTCATGAGTCCTGAAGTACATGTTTTTATATAAAAAAAGAGTATGATAGGATAGAAAGAATAGAAGACTAGAAAATATCAAAGCAAATTGAACACAGTAAGGATAAATAATGTTTTCTGGAATGCTTGTTTGGGTAGTATATATGTGTTCACATGCACTCTGGGTTAAGAGATAAAATGTAATTCTCATTGTAGGTAACAGCCAAGCAAGTTGGAAGGCCACTGTCCTGGAGAATTAGTAGACTTGTACTCTTAATGATGATCCCCTCAATGTCAAGCCAGTCAATCACTTCTTGAACTTTTGACTAAGATCAAGTCCAACAGCAAGCTAGTCAAGCTGGCTTCTAAATACTTCTCTTTCCAGCTGAGCACCCCCAGCTTCTTCCTTTGCTTCCATCCATGTGATGTGGTTGTTGTTTTCCCTTGTAACTTTGTCTACCTCCCTATAAATTGTGGTTCTGGGAAATAATAGCTAACAGTGTACTCTGATGCCACACTTCTCTCTCACCAGTGGGTAGTGCACATTTTGTAATCTTAATGCTTTCCTGAAAGTAAAGACGGACAAAGAAATCAGAGTGAGAAATTCTGCCTTCTCTCTTTAATCCATCAACATTACACTAACGGCTCCAAACAGCAAATATAGTCCTTTTTTTATTTTCTTGTTCCAAATTTCATTTTAGCTATGATATTCTCTCAAGATGGACTAAAATCTAATTAGTGGAGTTTTTTTTCTTCTGTTTTGTTTTTTGGCTGCCACATAATACTATTATCCCAGATCGAGCTTCCTGTGGACTAAGTCCTGTGCACACAATCTCTCTAAAGCTGTGTCTAGGGGGCCGACCTCACACCAGGATCTTCACTTTGACCCATTAAATTCCTCTTTGTTGGATTCAGTCTGTACCCCTGACCATCACTTTGGGTCCTTTTGATCTCGTTCTGTGAGTTCACCAGCCCTCCCATCCACTTCAGCTCTTTGAGCCAGTTGGTACAACTGAAAAAGCAATGACCTTGGATATTCCAGAGTTCAAATCCCCAATCTCTACCTTAACCTTAGCATACCCTTGGGAAAGTGATTTAACCTCTCTGTAAAATATCTATCCCTACAGTTTTATAGAAATCAAATGATTATATACATGTATATATGTGTGTGTGTGTATTTATATTATATATATCTATCTCATCTGACACACAGTGGGCACATAGTACATAATAATCACAAACAACAATCACAACAAAATATTTGAACAGGACAAAGGGGAAGTGGAGCCTTTTTCCATGAGAAACTCCCTTCTGCATTGAGATTTCCCATTATGACTACCATTAAGTACAGCCATTTAAATAGTTCCCAAGTTCTGGGATTATCTGTGAATCCAGCCTATTTTTATTTTTCTTACCCTCAACATCATCATGCCAGACTCTGCAAATGCTTGGCTGGAATCCAAACGCACAGTTCAGATGACCTCTCAGGACTTTGGGCCCCAGAACATCAAAGGAAAAAGGAGGAGAAAGAAGAGAAGAATGGAGACCTGCCTGATGTGGCTTGTGGCTTGGTCCTTGTCAGCTTGTGCCACGTGCCAGTGACCCCAATATCCTCTTCAAGGTGCTCTCCAATTAACCCTCCCAGAGCCAATTCTAGTGCAAGTTGGACAACACACTTACCTGTCTGTAGCCTATAAAATCAACTTGCTCTCTATTTCTTAAACAACTGTGTCCAACAGCATTTTTTCCCTCAGCATGTCTTCATTTCTTTAAGTCTCTTCAGATTTCTTTTTTTTTTTGAGACAGCGTCTCACTTTCTTGTCATGGCATCATAGCTCACAACAACTTCAAACTTCTGGGCTGAAGCAATCCCTTGCCTCAGTCTCCCTAGTAGCTAGAACTACAGGTGACAGCCAAAACACCTGGTTAATTTCTCTATTTTTAGTAAAGACAAGAGGTCTCTTGCTCAGGGTGGTCTCGAACTCCTGAGCTCAAATAACCCACCCTCCTCAGCCTCCCAGAGTGCTAGGATTACAGGCGTGAGCCCAACTCTTCAGATTTCAACCAGTAATGAAATCTGTGGAATCTCATTTGCAAGTTGTCTCTGCCTTGTTCCAGAGATCTGAACTCATTGAGAGCTGCTGCGTCTTTCTGGAAACTCATTGGCCTTGGTTGCCACTTGGCAGTGCTGATTCCTTCTTTACATTCTGTTCTGTCGTCCTCCTTGTCAGAGAAAATGGCAAAAGCATGTCTCACGGTGCTCTATCTTCTCCAGACCCTCTAGCTGCAGTTGCACCATCTACTCCAAGCTCGGGTCTGCCTAGCATATTCGTAAGTCCCTTTTGTTGTCTTTAAAAATTTTTTGCATGCCTCAGCTCACTTCAGACTAACTTTCCCCACACTCCGCTTGCACTCCTTCTTGGTTGTGTGCTTTTTCTCAATTTTCTGCAAAAACCTTTGCAAAACCTGAGCTCATTAAGTCCATCACAGCTACTCTGGCTTCTTTCAATCCTTCTGAATTTCCTCCCTCCTTGGAGCCTGTTGTGGTTGCAGAAACGGAGTTCATTTTTGAGAACTTCTCACTGTCAGAAGAGGTTCTCTCTCATCAGGCCACATATCAGACAACTATGCTTTTTTTCTCTCTCCAGTCCTGCCAACATTTGCTTTCCTAACGGCTTAAATATGTGTCCAGCTATATGAATATTTTTCTCTTTCTGCCTAGGATGACACAGCAATTCTCTTCTTTTGGACAGAATACCAGGTCTCAAGTAGTGATTTGCTTATTGCATCCTACCCTTTGGGAAACCAGTGTACAATCCAATGAACTCATCAGAGAATTGCTGACTATAGTGGGGCAAACTGTAAATTAGAAGCCTGGATCTTTCTTTTCACTTTTGTAAAAGAACCCATTGTGAGTAATAATAATCATTGTGAAATCTTACTTACTCAATGCTGATTTTTTTTGGGGGGGGGCAGGCAATTCTAAGACCCTTAAATTGTATTCTTTAACCTTCCCAACAAGCCTTTGGGCAGGAATTGTTACTTCCATTTTACAGATGAGGATACTGAAGCTCAGAGAGATGATGAAACATTTCTATGGACTTGGAAGAAGTAAATGGCACAGCCAGGATTGGAATGCAGAACTACCAGACCCCAGATGTCCTTGCTCACCACATCATATCACTCTTATTATCATTCTACTGGTCTTTGTAAACCTAAGCTGGGCCATATATTCTTTTCCATTAAATATCATCCTTGCTAGTTTCCCCTAGGACCTAGGGCCTGCAAATGTCATCTTGAATCTTGATTGTCTACAAATTCATTGAATGCTTTCACTCTTATGCCAGAAATCTCTGCTTTCTGTATCTACCTCTATTATATTTCTTATTGTCATCCTGCACTTCGAAAAATTGCTTATGAGCCCCTTACTTTCCTGATATAAGGGGCTATTACTTACTCATTTTTGTGGCTGTTGAATGGATGGATGAACAAATGAATTCTTCATATTCTTTCACTTTATCCGCTTCAGAGTTGGATGGACTGACCCTAAGGGGGAAACAGCAGCACCTGTGGTTTTTCCAGAACGATGCTATCTTTTTCCTGTGGGGTTGACCTTTCCAAGTAGGCTGCTTGGTAGAAAGTCATAAAACTCCCTCTTCTCGCAAATTACCCTACATGCACACAATTCCACACTCAAAGATTTATTCCTCTGACCTATGTCTTACCAGCCATTTGTACCTTAGTCTTCTCTCCTCCAAAGAAAAAAGATCCCCTAGTCCCTTGAGGGGGGAACATGAAGGCCAAGAAAATGGCGTAGAGGAACAAGGGAGCCCTGAGAGGGGCCCGGGCCCAGTGTGCTAGAGCAGTACATGAGTTCTAAAAGACAAGTGCTTGAATAATAGTTTTAAAAGCCCTAGAGCGTCCTGTTAGGAGACTCTCAAAACACTTGCCAATGAGACTTAGGCGCATCATTTGAAAGCAGGGGAAAAAACTGAAACTAAACCATCTTCTTGAAAAATGAAAGTCTTTATCAAAACACTTCTTTAAGAAAAGGTAGCCTTGGTAAAACACCTGAGGAATTAGACCAAACGAGGACGGTTTAATCTGTGCTGCGTGTGCACCTGTTAGAGATGTGAACCAAATCCAATCATACTTACCAGCAAAGCCGTGAGTCGGCAGAAGAGCCCCCTGCACCACCGGAGTGGACCTTCTGAGAGCCTGTCTGCCGCTTTACCCTGGCCCGGTGCCCGTCCCTCTCCTCAGCATATTTCTGACTTCCTAGCTCCCTATACCCAGTGCTGATCCACAATAAAAGGTTGCTGTTATCTTAAGTGAGGGATTTAGCCCTTATTTAGGCATTTCTTTTAACAATGTGTCCTGTCAGCACACTGGGTAGCTGCATCCCCAGTTTCTCTTGTGCTGCAGATGTGACGGGGATCTGGGGTCAGCAATTTCAGCTCCCTCTGCCTCAGTTTCTTTCTGCATCTAGGCTTAGGGATGAGCGGCAGGGAAGGAGCAAGTGATTGATACATTAGCAAAGTGCTTTGTACTACCTCATCACTCCATTAGCGGCTTCCTTCCTTTCTTCAGCACTGGGGTATTTTGAGAATTAGTGAGATAATGGTCTGCAAGTGAATGGAAGCCCCTCTGGGGAGTTAGATAGTATCCAGGACACTGGTCTCACTTCCTCCTAAACTAATTCCGATTATCAACAATGCTCACAGGCATTGAGATCCAAGGAGTGACCTCTCCTGCCACACACACTGCCTCACAGCCATGGATCAGGAGAAACAGCCACCTTATTTACCAGTTCCCATTCTAATTCTCAAAGCAAATGAATAAAGCAAATATAAAGCAATTCTAGAGGAGCCTAAGAATTGCATATTTTAAAATGACAAACAGTAAATAATTTAAAAAAAAAAAAAGGAAAATCACTCAACGCTGATCTGGAAACAAGAAGCTGCCAAAAGTTATTTGCAGCAAGTGTCCTTTAAAAAAGAAAAAATCCAAATTCACGTTGGAAAAGACTATGTGTGAGCAGGATAAGATATTAGTGAAGAATTTTCCTCTTCCTGTGATATGTGCCTCCGATAAGGACCCACGCTAAAGGGAGTTTACTTGGAACTGCATAACATGAAAGGAAAAAGACCTAGTTCTCTAAATATCTCAGAGATCAACTTAATTAACTGATCAATTTGGAGTGGGCAGGTTAGAAAATCTATTCAAGTATCTCTTTGATGAAATTGACAAGTGAGTTTGGTGCCAATAGGCAGGAGGGGTGGAGGAGGAGAGAGAGTGAGAAACGAATCTCATGCAGGCAATTCTTTCTAGACCTCTGGTTGGTAGATTTTTGAGGACGGCCCCCTCTCCAGTTACACAGCTTTGCAAAATTTAACCGTTTCTCTGTATTCCACCAAAATGTTTCATTTCAGAATCCTGCAAATGATTTTGTCTTCTGCTCTGCTGTATTAGGAATTTAGAGACCGACATCCAAGCAGCTCAGGCTATGGGAATTAGGGAAATAATGTTAGAACTATTTAGATTTCTGCCTTTTATTCTGCAAACATAAGGGAGAGACTTTAAAATTAGATGGAGGAAATAAAATATGGATAAAGAAGTATTCAAACTAGGTCTTTATGGAATAGTAAATGCAAACCTTTTCCAAGTCTTTCTCCTAATTGTGTCTTAAATATCCAGGCTGCCTCTCTTTAGTTTCTATGGCTATGTTCACCTCTGTAGGATAACCTCTTAGGCAAAGAATTGTGAACACAAATCCACCATAGCTCTCACCAGCCCCGGGTTTCCTGACAGCTGGGAAGTGTGTCTCAAGTTATCCACTACAAGTAATGAAGAATAGAAGTCTACCAATGATTTATTATACAGCATAGAAGCAGAATATTTCAAGGTTATTACCATAAGGCTACCTCTCATTTACTCAAAATCCATTTTGATTTGACTTCCCTTTCCTCTCTTTTGGACCACAGATCCCCAGAGCTGAATTAGTTCTACTCTTTAGTGCCTGGTACCCTCATGGGTCCGTAAAAAGCCCCTCTACAATTTTGTTTTCCCTCTTACTTCCTGATCTCTACTCTTATTCCCTCTCCTCCAGACCCCCTCACTTCTATATTTATTTAGACATGAATATCCTTGAATAATAGATGATATTGCTCTGTGTGCACATGTTTAATTTACAAAAGGCAACGGGCTATCAATCTCATTCTCTTTCCTACTTTTTCCACCCATCTCTGTTTTTTGGAAGCCATCCTTGCTGTTGTACTTAATTGTTATTGCTGACTGCTTCGCGTCCTGCCACAGCTGCTTCATCCATCGCCTGAGCGGTGGGCACCTTCATTGATTCCAGTTTCTTGCTATGACAAAAAACAGTGCTGCAAGGACCATCATAGGGATGTCTCCCTGCAAACTTGCACGAGCCTGTCGCTCATGGGGTCCACATTGGAAGTGGGAGCGCAGAGCTTAGGGTATTATTACACCCCACCAGCAGTGCCCGAAGGCTCCCTTTCAGCATTTGACATTAATTAGGCTTACAGTTTTTTGTCAATCTAATTATGCGAAAGTGGATTGTGTTGTAATTTGAATTTGCATTTTTCTGATTACCAGCAAAGTATCTCTTCATATGTTTATGAGAAATTTGGGTTTCTTTTTCTATAAACTGCCTATATCCTTGGCCCAGATTTTTCCTATGTGAGTTTCCTATCTTTTTTTCTTGCCAATCTGCAGGAGTTCCTCAGGGCATTAATTCTTTATTGATTTTAGACACTGCAAATGTCTTTCTCAATGCCATCGGTCAGGCAGGTTAACAGTTTGGAACTGAAATCTTTAATTTTGAGGTAGTCATACCCATCCATTTCTCCCTGATGGTTTATGGTGTTCCAGTCCCAGTTAAGGAGTGTGCTCCAAACTCCAGAGCCACGGAGATACACTCCAACAGCTCTTCCTTGAGATTTATGTCTTTTCCTTCATAGTTAGCTCCTTAATCCATTTGAAATTTGTGTATATGTTGAAAGGCAGGAATCCAACTCTATTTTTTTCTATAGTGTCAGTTTTCCCAGCCCTGTCCACCAGATAACCCAGCCTCTTCCCACTGACTACTATACGCCAGTTGTGCGTGGATGCATGATTGGGGAGTCTGGGCTTGCATTATATTTTTTGGTCAATTCGCTCATTCCTGCATCGCTCCCTCTCCCCTCCAGTTTTGTTATGGTGGTTTTGAAATATGTCTTAGCCAATACATTTTCTTAAGTGGGAAAGAAGGGGTAGATTTACTGTTAATGGCCTGGGAATGGTACAGAACCCCTCTAACTATCTTGGCCTTATCATAGCCTATAAGTCCCATACTGGGGCACCCTACACAAAAATGTCATACATAACATATGTCAAAATGGGGGAAGGCTACACCATCTAAGATCACCTGCTTGCTCTGCATAATTTCCTGGAATTAAAATTGCGTATTTTTCAAAATAGGAAAGAGTGAAAATACTTTTTACTCTTACTTGAAAGTGAATCCCTTAAGAACCTATAAGACAGTTCTTTTGTGGAAATTAAAGAGCTTCAGGAATGAGTTCATTGGGTCTCCAAGAATCACTAAGGGGGTATGTCTGTGTAGTAGGTAAGGGGCAGGGGCTTAGTACAGTATTTGGCCTCACTCCCACAGCTGTAATTAGTTTTACCAATCTGCAGTAGGTCAGTAAGTAGAACGCATTTGTCCTGAGACTTCCTCTTTAACTTCACAAATATGTGTCCAATCCCTTCTGTGTGCTGGGCATGGTTGCATGGAGTAGAAACATGAACAAACAAACATGGCCTCTGCTTAGTATTACTCAGCCAGTGACTTGTCTGGATCCTGGATTTGGATCCCAGCTCATGGAAGAATGGACCTGCTATGAAGTTATGATGTTATTTAGTCTAGCCTATCAGCCAGAGGTCAATTCAAATGCATTTGCATAGACTGGCTGACATTCAGCTGAAACTTCTAAATAGACTGTGCCAGGGTGGATTTGCTGGCCAAATATAGAACTAGGCTATACCTCAGATAAGACAAAATAGTATGTCAAAAATGTCCCTCTGGAACAGGAATTAGATTGAAGCTCCATTGGAGTTTCTATATACACAATAGTTGAGCTGTTTCCAGCTGAAGGAAAAGACAGAATATTTCTTCAGGAAGAAAAGAGAGAGAAAAAGAAGGAAACAGAGAGGGAAAGAGATAAGAAGGAAAACAGGGAGAGGGCTTGAGAGGGAGAGAGAGAGGAGGAGGAAAAAGAAAAGGAAAAGATGATGCTCAGTTGGGAATTAATAGGGAAAAAAAGCATCCAAACAATTTTCCTCCCTGCATCCTCTCTGGCTTCCCTAGAATCTCATTTTGAGCCTGGAAATTACTTGTGAATACATATTAACAATTCAACAGGTATGGTTGACACATAGAAAGTGTTCGATAATTTTTTTTTTTTTTTTTTTTTTTTTTTTTGCAGTTTTTGGCCAGGGCTGGGTTTGAACCCACCACCTCTGGCATATTGGGCAAGCACCCTATTCCTTTGAGCCACAGGCGCTGCCTAATTATTAGAGTTTTTTAAAAGTACCTGATTATCTCTTAGAAATAATGAACAGAACCAAGAAATGCATCAATTTTCATTTGCTAGTGTGAAATGAACTGAACATTGTTTACAGTTTCCCCTTCCCTATTGCCACGTTCCTGAAGGGCTTGTCTCATTTAAAAACAATCAGGTGTTGTTTCACATAGCAAAACGATAAATAAGATAAATGTAAAAATAAGAAATGGAAAACCATCCTAATGTTTGGTTTGAGAAATTTCAACACATTCATCTTGTGGAATCTACTCAGCCTTCATAATCACTCATGTGGTGGATTAAGAGTAACAGGGAAAGATATTCAGAGTTTATTAAATTTAAGGACATGTATTCCATGACAGTATGACCTGTTATTTAAGAATTCGGAACCTTTAGTCAGACTGCTTGGGTTCAGCTCCCACTTCTCGCACTTAAATAGCTGGGAGGCCTTCTGGGCAATATGTCTAACCTCCCTGTCCCTCAGTTTCCTCGTCTACAAAAAGGAAATAGAAAGTAATCCTACCTTATAAGCTTTCTGAGAGGATGCAGTGAACCAATTAACACAGAGAAAAGCAACCTGAAGTCAATAAATGTTAGTTATGGTTAATATTATCCTCATAATGGTATCACCTTATATCTTTATGCTTGTATAGAAAAGTGTCTATAAAAATATACCATAAACTTTGCACAGCATTTATCTCTACATGGTGAGAGGATGAATTTTTCTTCAGCTTTCTGCCTATCTGCATTTTTCATATTTTTCCAATCATGAAAATATATTGACTGTCTAATAAGAAGCAACAAGTTATTTTTAATTTTTGAAAAAAGATCCATGAGCTGGATAGGAGCAAGGTAGAATGCACATCCATATAATCATGAGGTCTCTGCAAATAAGCAATGTAAACAAGGAGGCAGTGTGTTGAGTTACATCCCTAAATAAGTAAGGGGTGAGATGGCCAAGGAGAGGAGTAAAAGAACATGGGGCAGAGGGCCATTCTTCTCATTTTTTATTTCACACTTGAGGTTAAGGTTCAATACAGCAGCAAAATGAAGAAAGAAATGAAGTGCAATAAGAGGTCACAGGGATACACATTGACTGCTCTGGAGTTTTGAAAGGCATTGGATAATTTCACGACCATTAATAACATCTGCAGTCCTGCTGGGCAGGGTAATGGCAGGGGTAATTAGAGCCTGTGCTCTAAGACAGATGACTGCTTATCGGAGCAGAAGAGCAGGCCCACCCCAGGGACCATTGCCCAGTGGGCACTCAGGGCTAGGAGATAGGGCCTTGCCAGGAAGAGCCCCACCTGGTCACAGGGGAGGGACAGCCCAGACTGGCCTCTGTGTACAGATTCTTAGCTCACAGAGGAAATAGTGGGGAGCACAGATACAGCCCAGGACAGTCTGGATATAAAACTGGCCCACATTAATAACCTGAATCTAAATATTTTCCTCCTTCACATATCCAGGACTTAGGCTTCAAATCAAAGAAATTCTGAAATCACCAGGTTGCATCCTTAACCACCAATCACCCAGCTGTAATTATGCACTGGTGGAGTTGTTTTCTAGTAGTTCAAATTAACAAGTGGCCATTTGAAGACTTAACCAAGGATGTCCAACCTGCAGCCCACAGGCCACTTGCAGATTATTTGAGTACTGTTCTGCTTATCTGTGGTGTCAGACATTGTGAAGCATATGCACATTCCTTTTATTTTGCTCATCAGCCTACATTAGTGTTTGTGTGTTCAATGTGTGGCCCAAGACAACCCTTCTTCTAATGTGTAACAGGGAAGAAAACAGGTTGGACTCCCCTAAATGTCAATTTCTTTGTGAACAGGAAAAATAAAAATAAAGGGTTTCAAGTGAAAATTTTGGTCTCTCCTTATCTGTCAACCAGATTTAGTTGTTTAGGTTTTTGATCAAGATGATGATACAAAGGCCGTTCAGAAAGTATCTAGCTCTGTAGGTCTCTAGTTTTCATGTTAGAAGGCTGATACCTTCAGGATGGCCCTTGTATATCTTCTATGAAAACTTTATTATGAAGTGCAACTATTTCTTTTTAAAGTGAAGATTGCCATCTTGAGAAGTCTCAGAATAAATTCTTCTGTTCATGGGATGGTTCACCACAGACTATTCTCAGGGGAAATTTTTGCATAGCCACTTAGGGATTGTCCCAGTAATTTCACTCAGGCAAAACTACACCAAATGACTATTTTAGCAGATGTCTGTACAAATTTGCCTGCTTGGAGATATCAGACTGCCAAAGGTAAAGCTACATAATTCTAAAAAGAAGCCTAATCAACTTTCATTTAAACAGTTTACTAGAACAAAAAGTGTTATCTCAAACTTCTCCTGAAACCCCTCTAAAATGATAGAAAAGGAACTGAAAATGTTTAAGATCACAAAAGTAAAAAAAAAAAAAACAGGAAAGAGGACGGTAGACAACTAGTAATGGCAATTAAACATTCCAAGATGGATGACATTTGGAACTTCCTTTCTCAATGCAGGATAGAGCGGACATTCTGACAAACTCTATTGCCCAAGTGTACTGCGGTCTTGGGTAAATTAGAGTCAATAAATATAAAGAGACTAAGATGGGAAATATGAAGGAAAGGTTAAGAATACTGGAAGACAAAGTGAGAAGCACGATATAGTCTTACACAGAGATAACATCTAGAGAAAATGGAGGAAATGTAAATCTTACTGAACCGATGAAAAGAATCAACCCATTGATCCAGGAAATTCACTGATATTATTAAAGTAATGTGCTTATTTTTTCATTGATGATATATTAGTTTTCCTTTTATTGTCAGACTTTTAGTATACAAAGATGGTAGATATATTCTTTTAAATGTCTTAAAAATGACATGCCATAACAAATTAAAGTGAAAAAGTGCAACCCAACTTAGACGTCAGCTTTAAAATAAATTTTGCTAAGCTCCGCCAAAAGGATCCCAAAAGAAGTAAATCTATTTGCATATGGGACTGTGGAAAGTCTTAGAATTAGACATACCACATATGCCAGAAGATAGGATTAAAAGGTAGAAGATTGGCTAAAAGTCTGTATAAGGCATAAGTAGGCCTAGATTCTTCCCCTCAATGTACTCAGTCAGATTACTGTTTCTCCTCTATCTTAAAAGCCTGGAAGCTTTCTCTCTGGAGAAACTGAGTCAGAAAGCATCTGGCTTTGACAACAAGTATACTGAAAAACAGATTGGATTAAGTTATACCCTACCCCCCACCCCACACACACACACACACACAATTTATTTATTATTTCTACTACTCCCCTAACTCCCTAAGAACAGATTAGAAGTTTGTTCTCTGGAGAAAAAGACGGACCCTCTTTCCCAAATCTAAGGACCCTTATTTTAGGGGCATTCCCAAGGAAACTAGGAGGTCCCCACTACTCACCAATTGCAGGGAAGTTTGCCTCTCCATAAGCCTCGGTCCTCTTCTTCAGAGTTTCCAGTCATCTCTTTTGTGTCTTAGCCTTATTTGTAAAGAAATAGCCATGTATTAATAGATATTTGATGGGAGCTCCCAATAGAAAGCCATACACTAAAACAAATAGTGGAAAACAGGAAGTAGGAAGATACAAACTATGATTAATATTGGAAGATAAGCAATAACATTGTATCTATGAAATAAGAATTAAGTGTTATAAAAAGGAATATCCCGAGAACAACAACTTTTTAAAATTAAAAATATCATAAAAGACATTTAAAAATTCAATAGAATGAATTAGATGATAGAAATAGAATAAAAAAGATGAAAAATTGCAGAGAAAAGGTAAGAAAATATCTAATGTACAGGTTATAGGGGCTCCCAAAGGAAAAAACAAAGCCAAAATGAAGTATAACTATTAAACACAAATTCCCAAAATTGAAACTACAACTTTCCAGTTTGAAAAGGCCCCTAGAGGTTACACTGTTTGTGGCAGCTGGGCATTTGATTCAGGCGGTATGTCCTAAACACTACATTGTACCTGATAGGTGAGAGCTTACCACTCCCACTCCCCAAATAATATAATCTTTAGTCAATTGGGGACTGATGGACCTAAATAAATTTAAATATAAAACGTGTATAAAAATTTGTATAAAAAAATTATACAAATTGTAAGTATATAGCTTGATGACTCTTCATAAAGATTACCCACTTATATCACTGGCAGCCCCATCAGGATAAACAGAATATTACTACATGTCTGAAGTCCCCCACATTATTCCCCCTCCTCACTATCCCCATATAAACAAAGAATGACTTGTAACACTATAGAATTGTTTTGCTTGCCTTTGAACTTTACTCATATACAATGTTTTTATTTGTATCTTACATCTCTGCTCAGCATTATGTTTAATGATCAACCATGTTATTACAATAAGCATTTATTTAACCATTCTACTTTGATGGACTTTGACTATTAAGGATAATGCTACTAGGAACATCCTTGTTCATTTTTGTCTTTTGATGAACTTATGTACAGATTTCTGTTTGGTGTATACCTAGGAACAGCTGAGTTAGAGGATATCTGGTCATCTTTTAAAATATACAGTCAAAATGCTTTCCAAAACGGTTATAATAATTTACACACGTATCAGAAACATACAAGTTTCAGATGTTCCATATCATCAACACTTGGTATTATTTGTCCTTTTAATTTTGGCCATTTCAGTGGATATGTAATGGTATCTTACTGAGGTTTTAATTTGTATTTATCTAATATAAATATGATCACTACATACATAATGG
>CAUYON010112518.1:0-14315 GCA_963573935.1 Arctocebus calabarensis | reverse complement strand
TGGCTCAATGGGCTAAGGCACCAGCCACGTACACCTGAGCTGGCAGGTTCGAATCCAGCCCAGACCCGCCAAACAACAATGACGGTTGCAACCAAAAAAAATGGCAGGGCGTTGTGGCTGGTGCCTGTAGTCCCAGCTACTTGGGAGGCAAAGGCAAGAGACTTGCTTGAGCCCAGGAATTGGAGGTTGCTGTGAGCTGTGATGTCACAGCACTCTATCCAGGGTGACAGCTTGAGGCTCTGTCTCAAAAAAAAAAAGCAAAGTTAGAAGACTAACACTTTCAAAACTTACTATAAAGCTATGATAAGTAAAGCTGTGTGTACTACTAGCATAAAGAGAGATATGTAAGATCAACAGAAGAGAACTGAGAGCCCAAAAATAAATCCACGCAACTATGGTGAGGTGATTTTCAACAAGGCTGCCAAAACATTTCAATGGGAAAAGAATAGCCTCTTACTTATTTACTTTTTAATGGATAGCTAAGCCCTGAGAAGAGTCTTTTAAATTAATAGTTCTGGAACAACTGGACAAAAAATGAAATTGTACCCCTATCTCACACTTCATACAAGAATTAACTCAAAATGAATTAAAGACCTAAAAGTAATAGCTAAAACTATAAAACTCAGGAAAAAATAGGCATAAATCTTCATGACTATGGATTAAGCAATGATTTCGTGAATATGACTTCATAATCATAAGGAACTAAAGGAAAGTAGACAAATTGAACTTCATCAGAATTGTAAAACTTCTGTACTTCAAAGGATACTGCCAAAAAAGTGAAAAGACAAGCTACAGAATGGGAGAAAATATTTGTAAATCACATGTCTAATAAGAGTCTAATATCTGAAAAACAAAGAACTCTTATAACTTAACAACAAAAAGACTGCCCAATTAAAAGATAGGAAAAGGTGGCTCAGCACCCATAGCTCAGTGAGTAGGGCACCAGCCACATACACGCAAGCTGGCAAGTTCCAACCTGGCCCAGGCCTGCTAAACAATGACAAATGCAACCAAAAAATAGCCAGGCGTTGTGTAGTCCCAGCTACTTGGGAGGCTGAGACAAGAAAGTCGCTTAAGCCCAGGAATTGGAGGTTGCTGTGACTGATGCTACAGCACTCTAGGAGGGTGACAAAGTGAGACTCTGTCTAAGTAAAAAAAAAAAAAAAAAAAAGACAGGAAAAGGATTTGAATAGACATTTCTCCAAAGAAGGCTCGGCGCCTGTGGCTCAAGTGGCTAAGGCGCCAGCCACATAAACCCAAGGTGGCGGGTTCGAATCCAACCCGGGCCCAACAAACAACAATGATGGCTGCAACCAAAAAAATAGGTAGGCATTGTGGTTGGCGCCTGTAGTCCCAGCTACTTGGGAGGTGGAGGTAGGAGAGTCACTTGAGCCCAGGAGCTGGAGGTTGCTGTGAGCTGGGATGCTACAGCACTCTACCCAGGGTGATAGCTTGAGGCTCTGTCTCAAAAATAAATAAATAAATAAACAAAGAAGATATTTGAATAGCCAATAAACACATGAAGGTATACTCAACATCATATATCACAAGGAAAATGGACATCAAAACCACATGAGATAGCACTTCACATACCCATTAGGATGGCTGAGCCACCGTGCCAGGCCTAAACAATAGTATTGACAATAGCTAAATAATTTCCAGACAGTCCTCATGTACACAGGCTGGGCACAGTGGATTTTGAATTTTTTTGGATTTTAGAATATTTGCATATACATAATGAGATCTCTTGGGGATGAGAACTAAGTCTATACACGAAATTTATTTGTGTTTTATATACACCTTATACATATGGCCTAAAAGTAATTTGATACAGTATTTTAAATGATTCTGTGCATGAAACAAAGTTTGTGTTAAGTATTTACATGTGGGATTTTTCACTTGTGTCACACTGATGCTTGGAAAATTTTAGATTCTGAAGCATTTCGGATTTCAGATTTTTGAATTAGGAATCCTCAGCCTTCACCAATACTGGTTTCTCAGTTATGACAAATTCCTGTGGTAATGTAAGAGTATGTTAACAATGTGGGAGACGGGGTGGGGGATAGACAGGGACTGCCTGAACTATCTTTGCAAGTTTTCTATAAATACAAGACCATTCTAAAATTTAAATGTTATTTTTTTAAAAGTCCTTGAGAAAGACACAAGCTTGGCTGATTCACCAAGAGAACAAAGGCCAACATAACTGGACTGACAAGAGAGAACAGGAGTTGAACCCAACAAGCCTGGAGTTGGACAGGGGCCAGCCCCAGCAGGACCTTGTCCCCTATGTTTGAATCCTGGTTCCACTGTGTACCAACTGTAAATGGAGTCATAATAATGCCTTCCTGGTGGTTTCTAGTTTGGACTTCCTATTAACACCCTTCTATGTGTCTTTTGGTGAACATATGCCTACATATCTATTGGATATTTACCTAGGAATTGCTGAATCACAAGGCATGCACATGCTCAGCTCTAGTAGATACTGCCAAATAGTGTTCTCAAGTCCCTGTACCCTTGCAATGGATTTTATGCATTTTTTTGGTTCATAGAATAAAATTCATACTCTTTACCACCCACTCAGTCAACAGAATGTTGAGCAAAAAAAAAACAGATACAAAAGAATATGTATTCTATGACTCCATGCATATAGAGATCAAAGGCAGGCAAAACCAATCAATGGCTTATAAATCAGAATAGTTGTTATTCTTGGTTGGGGACCAGTGACTGATAGAGGTACAAGAGGGGCTCAGGATGCAGATGAATGGCTGGAAATGCTCTGTTTCTATATCTGGGGACTAGCTACATGGGTATGTGTACTTTTTAAAAATTCTTCAAAGTATATACTTATGATTAGTGTAACATTTTGAATATATGTTGCACTTCACAGAAAGTTTAAGAACATTCTATAGGCCAGGCACAGTGGCTGATGCCTAGCATCCTAGCATTCTGGGAAGCTGAGGCAGGTGGACTGCTTGAGCTGAGGAGTTTGAAACCAGCCTGAGCAAGAGTGAGACCTCATATCTAAAAATAGCTGAGCATTGTGGCGGGTGCCTGTAGTCCCAGCTACTTGGGAGGCTGAGGCAAGAGAATCACTTAAGCCCAAGAGTTTGAGGTTGCTGTGAGCTATGACTGCATGGCACTCTACCAAGGACAACATAGTGAGAATCTGTCTCAAAAAAAAAAGAATGGGGGCTAATGTAGTGGTCCAGGAGAGAGACAATAGTTGCTTGGGCCAACAGTAAAGGGGTAGAGTTGGAAGAAAAGAAGATGAATATTACATTCATTTAGGAATTTGAACCAATAAGACTTGCTGGTGGGTAGGATGTGTGGGGTTAGGCAGGAGAGGCATCGAGGATGCCACTCAGGTTCTGGCCTGAGCAACTAAGTGGATAGTGGCACTTTCATTGAAGTGAATTGCCTGCTATCTGTCCATCTCATCTGTACCATTTGAGCTCCTTATCTCTAGGACAGAACAGACAGCCCAGCATGAAGGAAGCATCCCTAAAATATTTGTTGAACAAATGGAATGACTATTCCTCAAGAGTAGAACCAGAAGCAAAGTGTTCAGACAAACAGAACGGACAAATGCAGAACAAGGACATGCTCTCTCTCGAGCAGAGCTATATGGACAAGGAGAGGTAGATCACTGTTGTTGATAGATAAGTGACTGGAAACGTTTAAGCAAAGGACACGTGTCAGGACAGTGAGAGGGACTATGGGGCCAGGTGACCTCTGAGATATACACCATGCTGGTGCTAGTTTTCCAGTGTACTTGTCAACACTGCCTGACTCCATCAATGTGGGAAGGAGGCAAGAAGGTCTTGGGTCCAGCCTCTCTGCCTCTGCTTTCCATCATTCTCAAATGCAAGTGTCATGTGAGCTTGAGCAGAGCAACACAGCAGCCCCAGGCTCACACTCTCCAAATAAATGTGTACCCCCTTTCCTAACCCAAATCCTCCAGACACTCACACGTCATAATTTGGGAGCAAATATCCCAGCCCAGGGACAAAACAACTCTCTTTTGTTCCCATTCCAGAGGCCAAGGGCCAAAGGCCAGTGCTGGAGAATAAATATGCCTTCAGTTTAACAATGTGAAAGTGTTTTCTTACTGAAATTGAATGGGTTGGCCAAAGTGTGTGGTTCCTTTTTGTGACCTCCATATTTAGGTTAGGGCTTCTGTTGACTACTCCTCAATTCCTCGAGTCTGACAACTCCCCCCAATCAGATTACTTTCCTCTTCTGTGAATGCCTGTAGCCCTGACATGTGGAACCAGCCACCAGTCTCCAATTCACACTTCTCACCCAATGTGTCTGCTACTCCGAGAGACAGTGGATGTTGTACAAAAAGATTTAGAACCTGCGACCTGGATTCAAGCCAACTTCATATCTCACCTGCCTCATAACATTTGCTGAGCTGCTGATCAGGTTCATTTATTTTATTGATTTAAGGGACATCTCCTCTCCTCCTTCCCAGATACTGGTCATGGCATCAACTGGCCTCGAACAGTTCTAGTAGCCTGAATCTGGGGTAGAAAAGAAATACAGCCACACCTGAGCAGGTATTTGTTCTGCAGAGTAGGAAGGATGTGGAAGAAATGCCTTAGAAAGATCTATTTTTACAAGGCTCTGCTCAGAGACTTTTTAACTGGGCCAGCTAGACATCTGGACAACCCATCTCATGCCTGGGTCCTCAGAAAAGCCATTTCCGGAAGAACATCAAGTCCTTTCTTGAAAATCAAACCCAAGAAGTGCTGAAGCAAGAGCCAGATGGGGCAGGGTCAAGGGGCAGGCAGTGGACCACAGGTCCGAGGAGATTTGTTGCTGGTCAGTCCCTCCCCACTCACCTTCCCGCCCAACACCCAGCCTGGCCAATTCCTCCCCCTTCTTCATCCCTCATCAGGAAAGAGAGTGGGGGCCTTTTCAGTGCAAAGATCCCTGACCTGTTTGGTAGCTGAACATCCTTTCTCCTACTTACTGCTCCTTTTTTCAAGCCAGCAGCTCCAGAAGAATTTGTCAGACATTAATTTTCCCATTTTGTCCAAGAAAAAGTCAACTCTGTCAATGGACAGAGAAGCAGACTTAAAATTTCTTACTTCTTACTCCAAACCTACTGTTTTGGACCTTTGACCTCAAAGCCTCTTAGGACGTGAATCTTGAGTTCTAGCCAATGTCAAGAAAGCAGAGTCACCAGGAAAGGAAGTGGGCTGGCCCAGATTCTGCCAGTTTCCAAAAATGCCTCTGTGAATGTGGCTGTGTGGGGCAACCTCCCCACCAGAGAGGGGATATTTAGACTTCATCTGCTGCTCAAATCCCTGTGCTATATGCTGGGCCATCAAACAGCAGCCTCCCTACCTCACCCCTACTATATTCATTCACCTATCCATTTAGAAATATTTATTGAGCAACTGCCAAGCTATGAGGTATGGGGAACCACCTGGTACCCCAGAGTTTGTATAAAGATTATTCTAAGTGCTAGACATTTCAGATTCAGTAGCTGCAGAAAGATACCTTTCTCATAGCTTCCCATATCTGACTAAAAGCAGAAAACTTCTGAGAAATGAACTGCTACAAATTCCTTCTTTGATGGTATGTCTGCTCCCAGGAAAGAAATCAAAAGAAAATCTAGGTTCGGCGCCTGTGGCTCAACAGGCTAAGGTGCCAGCCACGTACACCTGAGCTGGCGGGTTCGAATCCAGCCTGGGCCCACCAAAGAACAATGATGGCTGCAACCAAAAAATGGCCGGGCATTGTGGCGGGAGCCTGTAGTCTCAACTACTTGGGAGGCAGGGGCAAGAGATTCGCTTGAGCCCAGGAATTGGAGGTTGCTGTGAGCTGTGATGCCATAGCACTCTATCCAGGGTGACAGCTTGAGGCTCTGTCTCAAAAAAAAAAAAAAAGAAAATCCACCATAAATCCTCTCTCTGGGAGAATTTTATGACCCTGTAGAAGACAGAAAGACCACTCATGATTTGTGTATAGAAAACATTATCACAGGCTTCCTTTCTCTGGTTTGTGCTCCTAAAAACCCCATTTATCTTTTCTAAAGAAACCTATTTGTTCTTCTCATAGGAGCCTTTTCTCTCTCCTTCCTTTCCTCTGCAAGGATAGTTATATAAGCCCCTGATTCTAAGCAACCCTGTGAGTTACTCATCCCTGAGCACTCCCACGTGTGCACAGGTACTGGACATAAATGAATAAGGCATGAGCCACCAAGCCCAGACTTCCATTATAGTCTTATGGGACCATTGTCATAGGTGAAGTTCATTCGTTGACTGAAAAAGTCCTTATGCACCATGTGACTGTATGTCCTCATTCAAAGCAGAGAGGGAAGCGAGGCAGGCAATCTAGGGAGGCCAGATGACTATGAAAAAAAAGGGATGGGGCTAGGCATAGTGGTTCATACCTGTAATCCTAGCACTCTGGGAAACGGACGTGGGTGGATTGCTTGAGCTCTGGAGTTCAAGAGCAGCCTGAGCAAGAGCAAGAGCAAGACCCCACATCTATTGAAAAAATAGAAAAACTATTTGGGCCTAGTGACACAAGCCTGTAGTCCCAGCTACTTGGGAGGCTGAGGCACGAGGACTGCTCAAATCCAATTGCTATGAGCTACAATGGTACCACCTCACTCTACCCAGGGTGACAGAGAGAGACTCTGACAAAAAAAGAAAAAAAAAAAAAGAAAGATAAGAAATGAAAGAAAGAAAGGGGAAAGGGGATGGACCTTCATAAGAATAGATAATAGCCTGTCTGGATGAGGTGTCAACTTCAGTCTCTTTCAGGTTTGGGTCCTACTCTTCCCAGATAGGGAAATCCTAGAGAGGATTTTCAGGACGACAATGGGCTTCCTTCTGTAGAATTTACCTTTAGTCAGATAAGAGAAATTCAGGAAAAGCCCAGATGCCTTCAGTTGAAGGTAATCAGCATAACATTGTGGCGTTTGGCCGTGGGTGGTGGTGGTGGTGGTGGTGGTGGTGGTGGTAATACTCCCAGGATTCATTCACAGTCTTAGCCCCGTGATGGGAAGCTCCACCCTCCCAGTTATAATACTCTGCTTGAAGGCATTGCAGATACTGCCCTTTACTGGGAAAAAATCTTATTAGTCAGTCAATGAATTTTATAGAGCAGTGAAAACATAACTTTTCTCATAAGGGCAAGCTGTATACAATACACAAGCGTCCCGGTCCAGCACAGTGGCTCACACCTGCAACTCTGTGAGGCCAAGGCAGGTGGATCACTTGCCCTCAGGAGTTCAAGACCAGCCTGAGCAAGATCTAGAGTCTCTATTAAAAATAGAAAAACTAGGCTCAAGCGCCTGTGGCTCAACAGGCTAAGGCACCAGCCACGTACACCTGAGCTGGCGGGTTCAAATCCAGCCTTGCCTGCCAAACAACAATGACGGCTGCAACCAAAAAATGGCCGGGCATTGTGGCTGATGCCTGTGGTCCCAGCTACTTGGGAGGCAGAGGTAGGAGACTCACTGGAGCCCAGGAATTGGAGGTTGCTGTGAGCTGTGAAGCCACAGCACTCTATCCAGGGTGACAGCTTGAGGCTCTGTCTCAAAAAAAAAAAAAAAAGAAAACTCTATAGTGTAGAATGTAGGGAGCAATTATTACTATAGCTACACTAGAAAAAAAGGTCTCTGAGATTGAGAACTTTGTCTGTTTTGTTTCTAGGATGTAAAACAGTGCTTGGCACTTAGTAGGTCACTAACAAACATTTGATGAATGAATGAATGAATGATCATTTCAAAAGGGAAAGTCATTTGTTTGGGAACTGACCTCTTTGATGTACATAGCTCAGCTTTGCCACCATTTAATACAGCATCTTAGATAAATCTTGTTTGGGGGGAGTCACTTTCCTCACAGAATGACACTGGTTATCTGCAGAGAAACACAAATTCAGTGATGATTCATAGAATGCATCACTCCAAACATTTTAGTGATTTTGAAGGCCTGAGCAGTGCCAAAGAAATAATGGAAAGGTCACGAAATCCCACCCTAAACTTGTCCCCACATACCCTAGCATTTTGTTACTGATTTTATTCTATTTACTCGGCAAAGAAGATGTCACCATCTTTAATCCAATCTTTAATCACTATATTTCTCATTGGAAAATGTTTTCTTATCTCCCATAGTAAGATAAACATTGACTTATGTAAACTAAACATTTTTGAGCCATCTAAGCATTTTTTCACTCTAAAAGAAATTGTTCCTCTTTGGACCCCCGTGTCTAGCCAAGGAAAACTTCCTTTACAAAGAGGAAACAATTCAAGATTTGGAAACCTTTAGATGAGTGAAAAGCATTTCTCTCTGGAACATGCTTTATTACTGCATCTACAAAATCAGATTATAATAAGGAAAAGACAAAAATAGCTTAGCTACTTTTGTAGTTATCTCCGCCACCCCCAACCAGTATTCCTTCCTTTTAAATGCATCCTTTCTGCTGTCCATGACCATCTGGAGAAAATAAACAACCATTTTAGAATCCAGATGCCCAGCCACTGAGAATTTCCTAATTGAGTTACGCAGCAGTCAGCTGCACAGAGCCACACCCAGGACCTGGCATGCTCCACAGCACTGCTGTAGAAACTCACAACGCATCTGAGGTTTCCAACTGGGAGGTGTGCTGCTTCAGGAAATATCTGTTCTGCCTCCCTTCAATTTCCCATTTGCTGGCATTTTTCATTGATCTTAGAAAACACATGGCCAGCATCTGTCTGTGAATAACTATTTATCATTGTGTAAAACATCTATGAAATGTTCTGCTTATAGAGATTTCTGCAAAACAAAACACAGGCTACATCTTTTTAATGAAATTGTTTCTCTGAGCCAAGTTATGAAGCAACTACAAAATTAGGGTGAGAGAAATTAGTATATTGATCAGATGCAAAGTAGAAATATCCCTTTTAAACAAACTTAAATGCTGAAATAAGTATTTCCATTTTAGAGTGTGATTGTTGTTCACAGAAAGAATGCTTAATACCTTATCATTATAGTCTCAGTCTCATTTTCTGATTTGGGCATTATTACATCATTTTAACATTGAAGAAGTGGAGGCCCAGAGTAGTTAAAGTGAATAGTTGTGTGATTAAGATACTCTAAATCAGTAGTTCTCATGCCTCAGCCCTTTAATACAGTCCCTGTGGGTAGTGATCCACAGGTTGAGAACTGCTGCTCTAAATTTAAGTTTATGTTTCTAAATCCATGCTTATTATTTCTTAAATTAAAGCTACACAACATTCAACTTTTTTCAGTCAGTCATTCATGCATTAATAGCATGAATGATATGATACTTTTTGATGGATGTGATTACATCAGGTGAATTCTCAGAGTATTTTATGTGTTACCAATTTTGATGAAAAAAATAAAGACAACCTACAGTAATTACCTCATTTAATGAGAGTTTAGAAATAGAATTTTCTTATCCAGATCCAAGGAAATGTCTTATGAGGGCAGATCTATATCTGAGCATCACTTACAAATATTCCTTCTTTCAATAAGCACTACTAAGCACTTAACAGGTGTTTGATACTGGTATTAGATCCCCAAAGGAGAAGAATGATCAGGCCCCCTGTCGATGAAAATTTTTCTATAATGGAAAAGGAAGACATGTAAGAATACTGAAATACATGATACAAAGAATACAAGAAGGTATCAGATTCCAGATATGGAAGCAGCCACCTTCCTAAGGAAGAAGAAACGTTCACAGAAGAGGTGCAACTTGAATCACCTCTTCCTGGGTGACTCAGATTTTTGCACACTAGGAAAGGTGGGAAGTCCTTTCAAGGACAAGAAGAGAATGTATAAAGCTACAGAGACAAGGAGAAGTCTGATGTTTGAGGTACAGGAAGAAGTCTGATTGGAACAAAAGTATAAGAAGGATTCTGGGAGATACAGGGAGACTATTCATCTAGAGGCTATGTTCTACGATATGGAGGTTGGGTGATTCCAGGCAAAACAAAGAGTCGTGGGAAGATTAAAACACAAGGGTGACATGATCAGATTCATTGCTTCCGAACTATAACCTGGTGCCAGAATGAAGGCAAAGGAAAAATAGCAATGAGGAGATAAGTGGAAATATGAGTGAGGAGACTGGGAGAGCAGTCAGATACAGCTTTGTGAGCCATAGTCAACTAAATTTTAAAAAAAGAAGGTCTCATTGATTCTCATTATTTGCTCTACTATACGTTTGCTCTACAAATTCACTGCAGATACTAAATTAGCAGATGCTAAGACATTGCTCCTAGAGAAAATACATAGCCAGTTTCCTGTGAGCCTCTTCTCACACATTTTCACTGACTGATCAATATTTGTTTGATGTGTGAAAATTTCTTTGAGAGATGTATAGTTGATTAATTAACAATAGAAGGCCAACAGCATTATTACCGAACATGGGTTTTTTACTACAAAGCACATCACAGCCTTCCTGTGCTGAGAAACTCTGAACAGCACTTTAGGACCACACCTGGAGGCCATTTGAATTGGTAAAATCACCAGGAAAAAATAAAACAATGTGAAAAATGCGGCATCATGAAGTCTGTGAAAGGACACTCATATACAACATGATAGCTTCCCACAGAAGGCAGAGTTCAGCCATGCTGATCTCCAACACAGTGGGAACGTCTGAATAAATTGACTAAAATTTTTTGTGACTTTGTGTATGTCCATCACTATCATGAAAGTATCAGGAGTCATGATTTTGGAGTTACATGTACATTTTAGTGATTTGGTAAATTTGCAAATATGAAAACAGTGATAATGATAATTGATGATGCATTGAATCATTCAAGAGGAGAAGGGAGCTGGAGATATGCATGGAGCAAAACCCCAAAGGACAGGAACATCTAGGACACCTGGCAGATGAGCAGGAGCAGCAGAGAGACGGGGGAGAGATCAGAGCCTTCGAGGTCCGGGAACGGGAGGATGTGAGAAGCAGGATGCGTTTCATAATGTGTTAATACCAGGACTGTGGGAGGCTGAGGCGGGAGGATTGCTTGAGCTCAGGAGTTCAAGGCTTGTCTGAGCGAGAGTGAGACCCCGACTCATGGAAAAAAATAGAAAAACCCAGCCAGGCACCATAGCGAGTGCCTATAATTCCAGCATCTTCAGAGGTGGAGGTAACAGGATGCTCACAGCCCATGTCTGAGGTTGCAGTGAGCTACGATGCCATTGCACTCTGCTCAGGGCATAGGGTAGAATTCTGTCTCAACAACAACAAAATGCGTTAGTACAATGCTACACAATGTGTCTGTTCTACGGTCACTTTAGCAGGCAGTGGTTTCAGTTGTGTGGACATTGACAGCAGAAGTAACTGGATCCCCCCTGGGTTCTGGTTATAGAAAAAGCAATGGGACATTATCCATTCTCTTCAGAGGCTTTCTGACTGTGGGCAAACTAGGAAGGCATAAAGAGTTGTTTACTGATTCAGCAAGTGTTTATTGAGCATCACTATGTGCCAGACATTATTTAAGCACTGGAGACAGAGTAGTACACACAGCAGACAAGATTCATACCCATTTGGGGTACTCATTTTACTACAGGAGTTAGGCAATAGATACAGAAATAGATAGAGGCATGGTACCAGATGCTTAAAGTGCCGTGAAGAAAAACAGCAAAAAGAGGGGAGATACCTTGATGGAAGTTAGTGATTTAGTTAAGATGGTCAGGAAGGAAATTTGAGTAGAAACCTAAAGGAAGAGTGTGAACTACATGTGTATCTCAAGAAATGCCCTGGAGATGGATTAATAAACTGTGATATATGTATACCAGGGAGTGCTACTCAGACATAAGAAAAGATGAAAACTTTACATCTTTTGTGTTTGCTTGTATGGAGTTGAAACACATTCTTCTTAGTAAAGTAACACAAGAATGGGGGGGAAGCATCCAATGTACTCAATATGAAACCAATATATAAACAAATATATGTCCACAAGTATAGTCTAGCAAGGGGGAGGTTAGAAGAGGGGGGGGAAGGGAGAGGAGGGAGAGTGATTGGAGCGATCTCATCTAACAGGCACAATGTGAGGGTGTTCAGTACGCCCCCTAGGTGAAGGGCTCAACTATGACTGGAACTTTGCCTTAGAAATGAAAACAATGTAACCTAAACATTTGTACCCTCATATGGATCTGAAATTAAAAAGAAAAAAAGTGCCCCAGGGCAGAGGGGATTGGGAGTACTAAGTCCCTCCTTTCTGCAGGAGATAGCTCAGTGTGTTCTGGAAAGAACCAAGACAGCTGAGTGGCTGGGAAAAGCAAGCAAGGAAGAAGGTGGTAGAGAGACTAACTATAACAGCACAACAATCCAGATAGGGCCAGGTAGATGTTCTAGGAGTTTAAAGGAAAGTGAATCACTGATAGCTGACATAGTTAGGGAGGTTTTGGAGAACAAATCAGACTTAAGCTAAGATTTACAAGAGAGGGTTAAGCTATGTACACAAAAGCAGAAGGGCAAACAATGGGGTGGGGGAGGGAAAGGAAAGAGCAGAAGTGAAAATGCACATAGAGTTGGCTTGGCTGGTTTGGAACATCAGGAATGACTAGGAGGAAACTTTAGTGATTAGGTAGGCTCCATATGTGAGATCTGGAAAGTCAAGCTAATGGGCAGCCAGTGAAGCCTCTGAGCAGTTCTGTTTAGGACATAAGATGCCTTGGAAAACTGAGGGTGTCAGTGGCACAAATCTAGAATGAATGATTACAAGGAGATTTAGAGATAGGGGAACAAATTAAGAGATTATTGCAGCAGCCCCGTTGATGAGCTAAGTTCATGACTAAGGTCTTTGCCACTGGACTTGCACTGAGCAGCAAACATTAAGCAAGAACAATGCCCAAGATTTAGAGACTTGGCAATGGAGAGAGACAACTGGAAGAGTGATGGCATCTTGAAAAGTTTCAGGGCATGAATGCTGTTAGGGGGTGGGGTGAAGTGAGCAGTTAGTAGTGGTAGAAAATTGTAGGGCATCAAGATGAAGAGGCCCTAAAGACAGGTGAGGGCACAGGAGAGGAGAAGATTGAAGAAAAAGTGGAAATCATAAGATCCTCTAGAGTAGAGTAAAATCCCAGTCTAATTCACTTTGAATAACTCCCAGCCCATGCACTCCAACTGAAATTCTGCAAGAAATAATTGCTGCACAAATGGTAAAACGTATGTCATGAACTGATGCTTGCTTTGACAGAGGAAAGTAGTGGGTAAATATTGAGCTTTGAACTACAATGGTTTTGGAAGAGGGAAAAAGAAAACCAAAGGGGTAAGTGAAAAGTAGTTTAGAATTTTCACAAAGTTATGCTAAACTCATTTTATAAAAAGAATTATGTGGTTAGGAATTAGAAGCACACAGGCTACAAGCTAGTCCACTGGAAAAGGGTACCATTCATTGTCATTTGGTTCCCACAAGTGCAATGTAAGTGGAGTCACTAAGAAAAGAGGAGGCCCAACAGCTGAAAGGGATGAATTTCTTAAGAAGAGAGTCTCTAGGGGTTGTGACTGTGGCTCAAAGGAGTAGGGCGCTGGCCCCATATGCTGGAGGTGGCAGGTTCAAACCCAGCCCCAGTCAAAAACTGCAATAAATAAATAAAATAAAAAAAGAAGAGAGTCTCTAAAAAGTATCAGAAGAATGGCAAGCTTTCAGGTCCGCCTCCCCACGGGTACAGGGAGAATTTTACATCGCTCTTACACAGCTTTATTTAGGACTGGAGGGAAGCCAACTGTCTATTGTTCAAGTTCACATTTTAGCTGATGGTGGAGATTCACACATTCTGTACAAGGCCATCCTGAGGAGCAGTCCTAAGTGTGGGACTTTGGCAAAAATAACTACATTGTAGGACAAACATGCTTTCCAGAGAGGCAAAGATTTTCAAAACAAACAAACAAGTCAGTCAGTCAGAAAATGGATCTTTAAGTGTTTACCACAAGGAAGATATCTGCTGAAAAGTTTAAGAGTAACAATAAGCATGATTTCCTCCATTAATTGTTTTGTTAGATTAAAAGAGGCAAAACACTAAAAACTGCCTTAGCTATGCGGGGTTTTTTCTGGTTCCATATAAAATGTAGAATCATTTTTTCCAAATCTTGAAAGAACGATGTTGGTACCTTAATAGGGATGGCATTAAATAGGTAGATTGCTTTAGGAAGTATAGACATTTTAACAATGTTGATTTTTCCCAGCCATGAGCATGGTATGTTCTTCCATTTGTTAAGATTCTCTGCTGTTTCCTTTCTTAGGATTTCATAATTTTCTTTATAGAGGTCCTTCACCTCCTTTGTTAGGTATATACCTAGGTATTTCATTTTCTTTGAAGCTATGGTGAAGGGAGTTGTGT
>CAUYON010112515.1:0-42026 GCA_963573935.1 Arctocebus calabarensis | reverse complement strand
AAAAGAGGAAGGAAAGAGATAAAGAGAGAGAGAGACAGAGAGAGAGAGAGAGAGAGAGAGAAAGAAAAGAAAGAAAGAAAGAAAGAAAGAAAGAAAGAAAGAAAGAAAGAAAGAAAGAAAGAAAGAAAGAAAGAAAGAAAGAAAACCAAAGTGGATTCTCACAGGTAATGAAGGGGGGACCCCAGATCACAAGCTGGCACTCACGGCAGAGGAGTCCAGGAAAATGGATTCCAGCTTCTGAGTTGGAAGGTGGTGCTTAGACGGTGGGAAGATCCCCAGACACAAAAGGGCGGGTGCCACAGCTGCAGCTAAAGGTGGCTGTCAATCAGTTGGCTTCTTCAGACCCTTATGCCTTGACTTTGGGAAAGCTGCCCCGAGGCGCACAGTTATGACTGAGCCATAGTCCTTCTTGCTATCTTGGTATCTTGTCTTCACAAAGTGTGGTCGTCAGCTTAGCGATCACAGCACAATTAGGACTTTTGTGCTAAAAAATGTAGAGTTCTTTTTTTAAAATTTCAGGTTAATGAGAGGGTACAAACAACAAGGTCACAGTATTTGCATTTGTTAGGTAGAGTCCCTCTTGCAGTTGTGTCCCACTCCCAAAAGGAGTGCCACATACCCTTACTTTGTGCCCGTTTGAATTGAATTGCATTTTTCTCTTGTGTGAGTTAGATCATCTACTGGCTTCGTACTAGTATTGAGTACATTGGATATTTCCTTTTTCATTCTTGTGATACTTTACTGAGAAGAATGTGTTTCAATTCCATCCAGGTTAATACAAAAGTTGTAAAGTCTCCATCTTTTTAATGGCTGAACAGTATTCCTAATGCCCATCAAGCCAGGAATGGAGTAACAAATTGTGGTATATGTATACCATGAAATACTATTCAGCCATAGAGTTACCTTTAAAATGAATGTAGTTAAAAAAGAAACAGGAAGTTATGTCTTTAAACCCCTGAAAATAGGTGGCTGTCAACGCCAAAGCTTCCTGCCAGTGAACCCTAGGTCCATAGAAGAAGCTGAGACATTCTGTGTAGAAACATTATTCCTCAGTGATCCAGAGTGTCTACCCTCTCGTGTCTGTAACACACAGAAATGACCCAGTGGTGCTCTGTGCATGCTGAGAAGGAATCATCTGACATTTATTGTGGAGTAGTAGGTATCAAGGGCTAGGAGCTTCCAGAAATGACAAAAATATGGACTCTGTAGAAAAGTTAATCTTGTGTGGGAGAAAGACAGGCCATGTCTGAGAGGAGGGGAAAAGCCCCTTGGACCCTTTCAATCTTGGGATCATATCCTGGGTCTTGTGAACTAGTTTTCTCATCTGCAAAGTGGGGATAGTCAGACTCAGCTCAAGTGGTGATTCACAGGAGTGAGAGGCCTGGTCTGTGGAGCAGCCAGGGCCTGGAATATTGTGTGCCTCCAGCCTCCACCCCCTCTTCTCCTCCACTCAATCTAAAGTGTGATGGGACCACAGAGAAGGTGGTGGCTAATTCTGCTTGGTGGATTCAGGATGGACTTCTGATGATGCCGGGTGTTCTTTGGGCAGGGGCGAGAAAGACACTTCGGGTCATGGGAGTAGTGTGATCAAAGCCATTGAATTCTGTGCTTGGTGAGTAGTATGCTGGGTGTTTGGGGGTGTGTGATTGGGAGAAGGGATTGACAGGAACCAAAGCCAAACGATGGTTCCAATGAGTGAGGAGTGGGTTCCTTGAGCCACGGGGGTCTGCTTGTTCTCCTGTAAGCATGGGTGGTAAACAGAGGGCTTTAGGTCATGGGGCTATGCAGGAAGGCCAGAGCATCTGCTTGGGTTGGTGAAAGTATCTATCTTTTATTTGGAGTTGCCCTGGGCTTTGGAGTTCTCTGTATCTCTGCTTTGAGAGATAAGGACAGAATGGGTGGGCTGTTGCTTGGGCTCCATTTGGTCTGGGGGTGTGTGTGGTTGTTGAGCATCTACAACTCTCAGTGCACTATTGGGTGTCTTCCATATACCATGCTAAAGCCTCTGAATAACTCTGCAAAGGGAGATACTATGTATTATCTCCGTTTTACAGACGATGAAACTGAAGCTCAGGAAGTATTAACGCAACTTGCTGAAGGTCATGTAATAAGTACTTGTGCTGGGATTCAAAGCCAGGTTTGCCTAATTGTAAATCAGTGCTGGCTCTACTTTGCCACACTCCTGAGTCCCACTGGCTTATTGCTAACTGACATGACATGTGTGACATGAACACTCTCTGTATTGAACTCTATCTATCCATCTTCTATCTCTTTGTCTATCCATCCATCTGTCTAATGGCAGAAATTTACCTAGCATCTCAAAATCTCTTGCCTTCCCCTCTTAGCACTCCCCCCGAAATCTCTGGGAAGTCAAGAGCATTCTGTTTCTAGATGGGAAGCAGAAATGTGGTTAACCATTGTTATAAGTGTCTTGCAGAGAGAGAGTGTCCTGCTTTGCCATCTCAATCCTGCACAGTCTCAGAGCTGGTCCCGTGAGAAGGAAGTTTTGAGAGTTGACTTAGACATTATGACAGAGATTCCTCAGATTTTGGTCTCTCCCTGAAGATCCCTCCAATAGCTCAGCAATGCCTGTAATCTGTCTGTCTTTTTGTTTGATGTGGTGAGATGCACACAGGTTTGGACTCATGGAGATTGCTCCTGAAATGTTGGGTCTGCCCTCACCAGTGGTTAAGGCCTTGAACGAGCCCCAGAACATCTCTGCTCCCCGCAATTGTGGGCCAAGTTGGGAGGGCCAACCTACTTACAGGTTGATGCAAGAATAAAGTGAGATGTCCATACAATTCTGAGGAACACACTTATCAGGTCTCGTCTTTAAACTTTTTTTCCTGGAGTGGTGATGTATTATTAAGCTGTATCAGATTTTGAAAAAACCAAAGGGGGTTAGATTGTAAGTGTACTTGGTCATGGCAGAGAGGATTTGGGTGAGATTAGGGGTAGAAGAAGGAAAATAAGAACAAAAAGGGCTTATCGGAAGCAAAATTCAGTCACTTCATAATTTATTCAGGATCCAGGCTCAGGTCTGTCCAGGAAAGAGGTAGCAGATTGACCCGAATGGTGACCCTTTGATGCTGTCACCTATATCCATAAAAGGTTGGATGAAATCTTCATTGAGCCATAAATATGTTCTGGGCTTCAAACACAATCTTTCCTTAAAGGGCAAAATGCTCTTGAGTGGAGAAGTGACTTTATTTGGGTTTCCCTAGGGTGGGCGGCGGATCACCGAAGGCTCCTGGCAGGAAGCAGCTCTCATGGCTCCTGGCCAGGCCGGTGAAGGTCTCTGACCTTCTCTCTGGGCCTCAGGAACTTCTGCTTCCCTACAGGGAACAGCATTTGGAGCTTTCTGGAAGAAGAATTGGCAGTCAGGGAATCAAAGTGAGTAGGAGGGCCCGAAACGAACTGCGAGCTGTTCGGGTTCTTTGGTTGTTTTTGTTTTTGCTGTTTGTCTATGACCCTTAATTCTTGGGTCCATCTTGAAGTCACTGTGTGATGAAGGCTCAGGGGATCTCATCTGCTCATTCTGCTTTATGTAACAAAGACTCCGAAAGGGCAAGTGAGGTTCCCACAGGCAAGCTGGACTCTTTTCACCACCCTTTACTGCTCCAGTGTGCTGTTTTGTGATCTAATTAATTATTCTGGACTTGGATGGCATTGCTGATACTGATGCCATTGCTCAAGCCACAAAATGGCAGGAGGGCCCAGCAAAGTCAGTTGAGCACTTTCTAAACTAGACGCTTCCTGAATATTAGAGCATTTCATGAGCTTTACGTCACTAGATTTTGGAAGGTGTAGGCACTATTGTGATCAGTCCCATTTTACAGATGAGAAAACTGAGGCTCAGAAGGATGAGATGATTTGCTGAATATGAATTGAGAGCCAACAAGGGATAGCTGGGATCTGAATGTGGGTGGATGGGATCCAGGGCCTGAGGAATTCTTCACCACAGTATTCTATTGTTGGTTGGGAGTGACTGTGTTTTATTTTACTCCCTTGTCACTTGTTGAATTGCTTGGTAATTTTATTTACACGATGATGAAATTGTTTAAATTTTATTTTACAGTTTTACTTGGGTCTTGGTGCAGAGAATACACATTAGGCACTCAAAATCGATTGGTTCAAGATTAATTTTCTTGAATAGGGGGTTGGACCGATGAGCCTCTGTGCTTACCCACCAAGGATCCCCTTGTCCTCAGAAGTATTTGGTCTCCTAAGAAGACTTGCTGGATGAGAGCTGATTACCTCATTTACTAAAAAATTAAGCTGAAGCAACAGAACTGCTGACCAGTGTTCCAGACCATCCTGCAATGGTTGACAAGAATGATCCGGAATGTTGTTACTCATTCCAGAGATAGAGGCTGCGAGCTTTCTCTCACTGTGCTGCTCTGGCTTGCCCAGCAGCCACAGAACTTTTTGAAATATTACCAATCCTTGGAGAACCTCTTTGCAACCTGAATTTAGTCCTAGGGGTCTGGATCGTTAAGCTGGGACTCATCAACGTGGGAAATGAAGTGTGTCTCTCCTGTTCTCATTTATCACTTGCTCACTGTCCTTTGTCCTTCTGAGCAGGATTGATGGCTTCTGCTGGGTCCCAAGGGAAAGCCTCCGGGGGTGTGGGACTTTCAGCCTGCAGCACCTGCACCTCTTCTGTCACCAGGCGTTTAACAGGCGAGAAGTAAGTTTTAAATCTGTGAGTCTTTAGGCCGGGGGCTGGAGGCGAGGGTGCTGGGGGTCTGTGACTCCTGGGGGTGCGGCAGCTCTGGGAGGGCATCAGAGAGGCTTTTATTTGACATCCTGGGAATGTGCAGAGGTTGCTCTAAGTGCAGGGCCATCTTATGGGAGCTTTGTTTTCCTAGCAGACTGAGCCCAGCTGCACTGGGAAAGGTGGGGCTGACTGGAGAGTGTGCGCTTGTCTGTGTATGTGTGAGTGTGTTTGTAGGTGAATGTATGTGTATGTGTTTGTATATAATGTGGGTGAATGTTTGTACGTGTGTGAGTGTAAGTGAATGTGTGTGAATGTTCGTATATGTGAGAGTGTTTTTATGTGAATGCTTCTGTATGAGTGTGCTTGTGTGTAAATGTGTGTTTGTATGTATGTGAATGTCTATGTGTTTGTATGTGTCAGTGTTTTTATGTGAATGTTTGTGTGCATGTGTGTGTGCATGTTTGTGTGTGAAGGTGTATGTGTGAGTGTTTGTATGTGAGTGTGTGTTTAGGTATATGTGAATGTGTATGTGGAAGCGTCTGTGTATTCGTGTGTATGTGAATGTGCATGAGTTTGTGTGTGTTTGTGTGTGGCTGTGTGAGTGTGGCTGAGTGCTCTGTGTACTATGCATGTATGGGCATGTGTCTGTTCCTTTAGGGCTGCCAGGCAGGGTTTGGACTTAACCCAGCAAAGCCCCTTTGAAGTGGAAATCAGAAAGCTCAGTCCCCCCTTCCCCTAAACCAGAGGAGAGCATGAAGGGCAAAGCATTTATAAGCTATTTTCTCACTTTCACACTGTCTCCTCTATCCCAAATGGTGGCACAAACAGTGTTTCTGCCAGAGACCCCTGGCTGCGAGGCCCCTCTGGTTTCCATGGAAACTATGAAGTCCACTGGGGGGGACGGTGCTGAGAGGGGAAGGTGGGGGGGGAAGGAATCTTGGAAGCTCCCGCTGGTGGGTGGGTGGAGAGGCTCCCACTTCAGACAAAGGGGAGGAACAAAGACTGGGGAGGGCATGAGGGGTATCACCACAACCCAGATTTACAGGCTTCATTTCGTGGGTCTCCCGGATTGTTACAGAATAATGGAGCTGGAGGAAGAGCTGTCTCCCCACCCCATTGCCTGTAGAGTAAACCCCAACCCCCTCCCTAGATTGCCCTTCAAGGCTCTTTCTGTGTCTGACTCCACCAGAGTTGTCCACTTTCCTGCATTTCCACTCGACAGTCCCGCAGAGCAGCATTGGCCTTGTGCTGTGATTTCCTCCCTGGCAGCATCTTGTCGTATTTCCTCCTGCATCTTCAATGCTTGGCCCAGTAGCCAGGCTACGTAAGTTGGTAAAAACGTAACTCTAGGACCCCTGCCTGCGAGACCCTGCTACCTCTCCCCACACAAGTCCTGCCCTTTGTCGGCTATCAACATAAGTTTCATGAAGCTTATCCAGCCCACATTCATTACCAAGGTCTTCAAAAGATGAATATGGTTCCTTGGCTTGCAAATGCACATTAATATCTGGTTTCTTTGAACACCTGTGTCTGTATTTAATCACAGCCTGTTTGTTTTGAAAATGCAAGCTCTTTCCCTCCTGTTGGAAAGGGCATGGAATTTAGAGAAACACTAAATGCTCATCAAAAATTCAGTTTGTTTTATGAGTGCACTTGGGAGGCTTCCTTCTGCATCTAGTACTTGTGAAATTGAGTGAGGTATTTAAACTCTCTGAACTTCACTTTCCTCTTCTGGAAAATAGGAATTATAGTAAGCTCCATATTTTGTTCTTTGGGTTGTTTTTAAGATCATAAGAGCTAGTAATCACAATAGTCTTCTGAAACCTGGAAGATGTCTTGGTGATGTGAGTTACTGTCACTGTTAAGAGTTCTCTGAATGCAGGGAATGGGTTTTACCCATTTTATGGCTGTCTCTCTGTCCTGCCCCATGCATACCAGAAACACACATCAAATGTTTACTGAGTTGAGCTAAAGATTTGCAGAGAAAATGGTGCTGGGAGGGTTGGCTAAATGCAGATGGGCAATCCAGTCCATAATGTGTGGCCCCCTGGGGTTTAGTGATTGCTAGAATATTTGGGGGATTTTCTTAGGGTAACAAATCTACAGGGGTCAGAGATCACAGCCCAAGGCACATTAAGAAAAAATTTAGGAAAAAGGGCAAGGTAAAGATTAAGAAATCCTGGGAAATAGGTTTAGGGAAACTCAATGATTAGAAAGCTATAGTTGGCCCTTGAACAATGAAAGGGTTAGAGATGCTGACCTCCTATATAGTCAAAAATCCACACACAACTTTTGAATCCTCCTGGAACTCAACTACTGATAGCCTACTGTTGATCAGAAGCCTCATCATAACATAGATAGTCAATTAACATATATTTTGTATGTTATATGTATCATATACTGTATTATGAGAGGTAAGTTAGAGAGAAGAAAATGGTGTTAAGAAAATCATAAGAAAAGAAAATATATCTACTATTTGTTAAGGGGATCAGATTCACTTCGACCTGGTCATCTTTATGCTGAGTAGGCTGAAGAGGAGGAGGCCTTGGTCTCGCTGTCTCAGAGGTGACAGAGACGGAAGAGGTGGAGGAGGTGGAAGGAGTGACGGGAGAGGCAGGCGCACCTGATGTAACTTGTGTTGAAAAACATCCATGTCGGCCAGGCATGGGGGCTCATGCCTATAAACCCAGCACTCTGGTAGGCCGAGGCAGGTAGATTTCTTGACCACCCTGAGCAAGAGTGAGACTCCATTTCTACTAAAAATAAAAAAACTAGGCTGGGAGTTGTGGTAGGCATCTGTAGCCCCAGCTATCTAGGAGGCTGAGGCAAGAGGATCACTTGAACTCAGGAGTTTGAGATTGCTGTGCATTATGATGATGCCACAGCACTCTACCCAGGGTGACAGCGCGAGATCTCTCTCCAAACAAGAAAAAAGAAAAAAGAAAAACATCCATGTATCAGTGAACCTATGACTTTCAAACCCATGTTGTTCAAGGGAGAATTGCACTTGGGGACTTGGTACCTGCCAGATACTTTTCATTTATCAATCATCATCATCTGGCTTTATTTTCCTGACCACCTTGTCAAGTGGCTGTTACTGTCCCCATATCAGGGGTGAAGTGACTGGGCTCAGAGGCTGGCCTTGTTCCAGCCCAGGACTTCCTCTGCAGCTCTGTATTACCTCCCTGACCCTAGACCCAGGTCTTGAGGTCCCATCAACCTAATAGAGCTGAAGTAAGATGACCCCTAAAGCTCCGCTGAGTGCTCCTGAGGAGCAAAAACCATTAGGTATGATGACTGTAAGAAAACATTTGGTTGGAAATCACAGCTTGTCATCAGGAACGAGCTTGCACCCGGGAGAAGAAACCCAACAAGAACTTCCTGTGTCGTTGCCCAGGTGGTCTGCTCCCCGCACTCCCTGCCTGCCTGCCTGTCTGTTGAACTCACAAACATCCATCATCACCGGGCATCAGAGGTGGGGTGACAATGAGGGGCTGGGGTAGGGAATGTGGAGGGGGAGGGGAAAGTCAATTTATTGGATTACCAACAGCTGGCCTCCCTGGGCTCCTCCCCCATGGCCTCAAGGTTTCCAGGGGCAGGGGTGAGTCTGATTAAGAGCCCCCTGTCAGGACATGCCCACCAGCTGCTGGGCGACCTCAGGGGCTGTTTAATGTCCAGCAACACAATGTCAGTCACAACCTTTGCCCTGTCTGGAGGATGGAGCTTATTCCAAAGAGGAAAACATTTTTAAAATAGAAGCTAGCCTCCTCAGCCTGCCCCTGGCTTTTCCTGAAACTTCAAGGCTCTTGTTGGAAGTTGGAGGTGGGTGTTTTCCTTTTCGAGTTGAGCCAAGAAAGGGGCCAGGTGGGAAATTTACCAAATGGAAAGACCACCGGGACCAATTGTTGTCCTGGAGCCCACAAAAACATTTTGATATCTGAGGAAATGTCTCAGAGTGCACTCCAGCCTTTTTGTGAAGTGGGCCCAGCTCCTCTTATTTTCATTTGCCAGTCCCTGTCTATTCTCCTGAGGGGCAGGACATACTTTCAGGTCTGAACAGTCGCCACTGGCCATGTGTAACTATGCAAACTCAAATCTGTAGCATTCAAAATTCAATAAAGTTAAAATTTCAGTTCTTCAGAGGGACTGGCCACATTTTCAGCACTCTATTGCTATACATGGCTCGTACCTTCTGCACTGGACACTGTGGATACAGGGCAATTCCTTCATTGCATGAAGTTCTTTAGACAGCACTGGCCTAAGAGAAGTGTACTCTCTTCTGGCTGCACGTTGGAAGCTTATGAAGAGTCCCCATCCCTGGCTGAGCTTGCCTCCCAGACTCTAAGTCAACGGGTCTCGACTTAGTCAATGGGTGGGGTCTCACGTTGGGATTTTTCAAAATCCTGCTCATGTGATCCTAATGTGTGGCCAGCCCTGGTCCACTGAGTCCAACACTTATCTCATTATAAGAATAAGGAACATGTGAGGCGTCTAAAAAGATACTGATTCCCAGGAACCTTCCCTAAGTATTCTAATTTAGCACGTCTTGGGCAAGTCTCAGAAATCTGTTGTAGTTAAGCATGTCAAGTCATTCTCACGATCAGGAAAGTTTGGGAAAAATTGATGTAGCCTAGAGACAGGAAGAACCAGGCACCTGCTTGGTCACGCATTGTGTTTGGGCGTGGCCAGAGGCCTTAATGGCCACAGCAGGCCTGCAAGGTGAGCTTTTGCGTGTACTTATGTACAGGTAAGGGAAGTAGAAATTTAAGAAAGGTAAAGTCCTTGCTCCAAGGCACTTAGCCCTGATCTATGGACTTGGTCTTTGTTTTTGAGAAAGTAGGCTGCGGACTCCTTCTTTTGGGGTTCAATCACACCACTAAGTGTGTGAGTTCGGGCAAGTCACTACCCCTCTCAAAGTCAGTCTCCTTTGTAAAGTGGGAATTGTTAACAGTTCCCACCTTCTGGGGACATGCCAGTGACTGATTGAGATAATGTGGGTAAGTAAGGAGCTTTGTATGACTGTATAGGCATTGGATAAGTGTCCAGAACACTTTGCTTTGGTGGTAACAAAATGCCCCTGCGGGTAGATCTGTTCTTCCCAGCACATCTTAATTCTAAGAGACTCTTGTCTGTCCATCTGTTTTATTTGTGGCAGGGAGGTGTTGATTCTGCTTCTTTCTGAGGTATGATTCCAGGCACTGGCTGTGAGAGTCAGGGAGGTTCCTACTCCTGATCCAGTTGGCACAGGCTTCCGCTGCACCCCAAGTCAGCTGCGTACAGAACTGCAACACAACTTCAGCAGAACATCACAAACAGTAATGAAACCAGTGTCTGAATGCCAGGCACTATGCTAAGTGCTTGTGTATCAATGTGTTTAATTTTTTCAGCTGACCTTTGAGGCACATAGTGCATGTTTCATCTTACAAGACACTTTCATGCACATAGAATTGTTGGATTTGCAGGATACAGCCTAATGGAGAAGGTAGTAGTCCCTGACTCCCAGCTGAGGAAAGTGAGGTCCATAGAAGAAGGGGTGATGTACTGAGATGTACGTGTACATCTTAATATGCCAACTTAAGTAATAGTAATTGAGCTGAACTTCCAAGAAACCATGGTCTTTTGGTTGCTACATTTCTGCTCTGTCCAATAAAACTTCACTCAAGCGAAATTCAACTTGTCATTATTTCCAGTTTTTGATTATTTTCATCCTTCTTCTGCCTAGTCCCATGGATGATGAGGAGCTGACCGCCTCTCTCCTGCAGGGGTGGAAGTGCCTGGAATTGGTTGAGGCCTAAGCAAACACAAGATGGGAGTTATCTCACTATTCCATCTTAGCTCTTTCCCAGGGATGAGGAAAGATCCTGTGACCTTTACATTCCCTTTAGGGAAATGCTGGCTTTTGGGAAGACTTTTCCCCTCAGTTCACTGCAGTTCTCCACTTACACAGAGCGAAAACTAGCTCATGGTAGCAAGGGGATGGTGAGAGGGAATTTGTCTATCAGAATTCCTGTTCTGTTTCCTTCTTGCTATGTGACCTTGGGCAAATCACTGAACCTTGGGCAAATCATTGAACCTCTCTGAGTCCCAGCTTGCTGTAAAATAGAGGTTAATAATAACATTTATCTTACATAAGTGCTATGAGGGTTGGATTAGCCAATGGCCATTGATGCCTGGGTGCACGAAAACACTCAGATGGGAGCCAGGACCATCTGTGATCAGAGGCATCTGCCAACCAGGTAGAAAAGCAGAGGGAGGAAGGGGAGCAGTTCTGCTTGGCCTGGATTGCCCCAAGACCCCTTTCTCTCAGTGTTGATCAGGGACAGAGGAAAGGGGGGGGGGTCGGTCCTGGAGAAAGGGCAGAGGCCCTTTAATGAGCTCAGGAAAACCCATCTCCTGACAATAACAGCCCCACACTCTGCAATAACATCCTGCCAGAAGAAGCAGTGACAGGATATGTACTGGGGGTGGAAGCGTGTGGCAGCCCCACCGCCCACCGGCCTGCCTGCTGGGCCCTTAGCCCTAAGGAGGCACAGGAAGTCCAGCCGGTGATCAGAGGGAGATGAAGACTTCCGTGTCCACATGCATCCTGCACTGATATGGAGACTGGGACACCAGCTCTCTCGGACGGACAGTCCCGTGAAGCAGAGTGTTAGTGCCTTCTCCACGAGCTGTTCCCGCTACAGCATGGCACTTGCTGCCTGCTGGGTCCAGCTGGGTGGCCTCTGTGGTTCTACTGAGTCAAGGAGCAGGACATGTGCAGGAGAATGGTCCTCACCTGTCAATCAATATTGCTGATGACAAAGCTTTCCTATGGAAATACAATGGTGGTGGAAACAGAGCCGATCCTAGCCCCAGGGCAGTTTATGGTGGAGGTGGCTGGAGAGAGGAGATGAGCAAACACAGTGAGCTGGATGGGAATCCAGCAGTCCAGGGGGCTGTGCAGGCTGTGTGTGAGGGGATGTGGTGGAAGGCATTCTGAAGGATGAGCAGAATTTGGCCAGGAAAAGAGGTAGAAGACAGTCCTGTAGTGGGGTGATGAGGTGACAGAACAACTGGGAAGTGCTGTGTGAGGGGCTTCAACTTGAGAAAAAGCTGGGTACCAGGGGCCCATGTCCTGTAGGATGGGTCATGTGAAGCCACTGAAGCCTTTCAAGCAGGGAAGTGAGGCAATCTGATTTGTGCTTTGGGTCTTGACATGCTCCTTCCTGTCGATGAACAAACCTTTTCAGTTGTGTTCTCAAGTTTGGAGGGGAACCCAGGAGGGTTCTTGCCAGGGCCAGAGTCCAGTGAAGTGGAATGAAGAGATATGCGTGGGACACAGGGAAGCAGGGTTCAGACCCTGGCCAGATACTATATTTTATAATCCAAATTTAAAGTCTTTCCTTGCCCTCAAGAAGCCATGATTTGGGGTTGAATGGCCAAATGAGATTCCATACTTTATAAATGCTGGTTGATTCTAAGAACGTATTTACTGGGGCTTGGGAGGGGGGCAGGGACCATAACTCCCATGTCCTGGAAGATGGATTTTCTATGTGCAGAGAAGGAAGGAAAGGAAGGGATTGCCACTATCACTCATCCCCTGCTAGAAGTGAGGCTGGATCCTCCACTCATCTTGGTACTGAGGAGGGTCAGCCTCTCCAGCTGGTGGGCGGGGGCTGCAACAGCCCACAGCTGCTCCCAGAGGGTTCTTACTCTGGGAACCCTCCTGATAAAGGGGTGCCGTTATCAGAGAGTTGTTGAAGGCTCTGGTCCAGAGTCAGAAGTAGGGCCCCTCTCTATGAAGGCAGAGAGGCAACTGGGAAGGATGTAAACTTGAAGAGGGAGACTTGGGTTATATTCCGCTGGGCCAGTGAGAGAGACATGTTAGGTGACCTCAGGGGACAGGTCATTCTTCCTCCTGGGACTTGGTGTCCTCATCTATAAACTGACAGAGTTTTTTCAAGTGATAGCTGTGTTCTCAGGTGATGGAGATAAAACAATGAAAAACACTAAGTCACTTTCCTCAGGCAGCCTTCAGTTTGCTGGGGGAGAAAGATGTGGAAATAAATTCTCCAAGTGTACCAACGCTAAAGGGATGGCCAGGGGTGTGGAAGCACAGACATGGGAGGTGCAGGAAGACTTCCTGGAGGAGAAGGCTATATTTGGTGCAAGTCAGTTGGTGAAGAAGATAGGGGAAAGGGCACTTCAGACATTTCTAAAGAATCCACCTAGTCATCTTGGCTTTTCATGGTGCAAACTCTGGCTCCCCTCCCAGTCTGATGCTCTGGAGCCACTTCTCTGTGTTGACCGCTGGCTGGAAGGCCAGCCAGCTCACGAGGGTTCTGGGGTGAACTTTTGAGCACCTTCTGCTGGAATGACCTCTGAGAACTCTGAGAACAGCCCACAGTTGACTTTATGTCACACGCTTGCCGTGGGCAGAGTTTTCTAGCAGTCAGCAGGATGTCTCCCTATGAGCCTCAAAGCCTTCGATCAGACTGATGTTAGCCCTGGTCTCTGCCAGGTTTGTTGGAAGAGATACCATCCTCTCCTCAGGGGCTTCCTAAGGGCAGAACATCCACTCTGGCTCTGCCCATCTTGGGGTTAATTATTGAGTATAAACCATGGGGGTGAGTCAGAATGAGAGAAAACAATGTCATCACTGCACACCACATAGAAACAGATAAGAATGGTGTGCAGGGAAGACGATGGTCTCATGGGCAGAGTCTGCCCAGGGAATCTGAGCCAGCCAGGTGTGTTTGCAGGAGGAACCCAGAACAGAGACTCTTGGGGTGAGATCAGGAAGAGAAGAAATAGACCAATTGAAAATGGGGTGAGATAGAGAGGGATAGAGATGAATAGAGATAGATCAGCATTCTAGACAAAGAACAAAGACTGGGATGAGGAGCTTGGTCCAGGAACGAGGTGAAAGAAGCCCACGTGGAGACCTGCAGGCTGTGCCAAGTGTTTTGTTCTTCATCTTAAGAGCAATGGGAATCACATACCAACAGTGGGCTGATATAATTGAATGTGTGTGTTTCAAAAAGCAACATTAGCCCTGGAGAATGGGTGGGGGAGGAGGTAGCGGATGTTTGGACCAATTAGAAGGCTATTGCAGGGGTCTGGGCAGGAGCTCAGGGCAATCTGAATTAGCCAGTGACAATGGAGTTACTGAGATGAGGATAGTCTTGAAAGTGACAGGATTGGATTATTGGGATGATGTAGGATGTCAGGCAAGGGGTCATGTCAAGGGTGCGTTCTGGGTTCTGAGATGACAGAGCTGTAGAGGACTCAGACATCACTTAGTCCACACCCTCATCTAACTATACGAGGAAACCAAGGTTCAGAAATGGGAAGAGCAGGGCCAGTATTGGAGCCAAATCCTTCCCATTTTCATCCTGTTCATCAAGGTCCAGGGCAGGAAGCAACCTTGGAAATCAACTTCTCTAGTTCTTACATTTTATAGATATGAAAACTGAGGCGCCCCCCCCCAGCTTTAGCAGCCAAAGGCCACCCGAGGAGTTAATTAATTAATCAGTTGAATGGCCTAAGCATATATAAACATGGCTTTTCTGACCCCTAGAGAGCAGGACATGTGTTTGTTCAGGAGGGAGAAAGCTTGGCAGAAGTCCCCCCAAATGCTTTCCCAGGCATCCTTGCTCCCGTTGGCTCCTCTCAGAGCTGGCTGCCTGGGGATAGGGAATCCAGATGTCTGGGGCCACAGAAACCAGCTGGATTTTCCCATGTCAGGGGCTCCCAGTGTTTTGGCTCAATACATCAGCAGTCATGGGAAGGGTGGTGAGAAGCAGGGAAGGAACGCCAAGCTGTTCTTTTGTGTCGTTCCCCAGGAGCTGTTTAGGAATAGGGCTGATTTCTTTTGGAGTCCTGGAGGTCCCCTTACCAGTCTGGCAGAGCCAGAGCTTACCTGTAGCTACCCTGTGCCTGTCTAAATTTGGGCACCCTGCTCTTAACAAACAACTATTGTGACAGCAAAGTCTGACAGATGTTATCCAATAGGTCATTTGGGAGATGTGTTAGGGTAGAGGCCATAATCTTGGAATTTTCATATTTTTGAGAAAAACAGGCAGAATATTGGAAATTGGGATAACATTCGAAAATTCCAGAACCTATTTCTTTTGGCAGCTGTTCGAGTAGCCCATTGTTGGGGTGACTTGACCTTGGCCCTGAGGAATCCTGTAGAGACCCAGCTCTCAGGAGCTGCTCCCTTGAGGTCTCAGTAATATTCAGGCAAAGGCAGGAAAATGACACCAGCTTTTGTGGAGGCTCCAGGGGGTGGGAAGACCATGGCACATGGATAAAACCTCAGTCTTTGCAATTGTATAAACTATGGGAGGGTTTGGGGATACAATTGTGTCCTGGCTCTGCCACTGAATACCTGAGTGACACTGACATTGATATTCACCTCTCTGAACCTCAGTTTCTTATTTTGTTAGGACAAGTGGGAATCCCTATTTCACAGTGTCGTCATGAGTCTGAAGTGAGATGCCTGAAGAAAAGCACATAACATATTGTCTACCCCTGAAAAAAAGTGTTCAGCAAATTTACATTCTTGTTATTTCTTGCTCCAGGACCCTGCAATCAACCTAGACTGAGTCAGATTGGTTCTGATCAATGGAACCTTCCTCTACAGCTCTGGACGCTCCTGGGTGCCTCTTGGGGTTCACTGTCATGGCAACGGGTCAGGAGAGTGGTGTGAAAGCTGGTCTGGGGAAGCCGAGCAGCTGAAATGCTGCCTGGCCTGCCGGCGCCACATCCAGCGAGGGCAGCCGCCGGGTTGATGGCTGTTGGATCCCGCTGACCTCATGTCAGGCCACCCTGGGGGAAGCTGCTTGTTCAGGGAGGGATGGAGCCTCACTCCCTGAGATGTGCCAGGACCCCAGTCAGTGGGCACAGTTACAGGTGCCGCAGAGTCTTAGAGCTGCCCAAGCAGAATGAGACCCTGCAGATTAGGCATTCCAGTCCCTTCTCCGGGTGGCTGAATAGAGAACAAATGAACAATGACTGCCTACCGGGTGCCCAGTGCAGTGTGAAGTCCCCCCTCTCCCCCAGGTTAATTTCTACAACAACCCTGTGGAAAGAGTATAATTATTCTCACCAGGGAGATGGAATCCAGGGCCCAAAGATGTGAAATCTTCCATTCAGGACGCACTGATATTTGCACCCAGGATGTCTCTGTCCCTATATTCCCTCTACCATCTCACTTCACTTCTAGCTCGTCCAGTTCTCAGGAACTTTCCTGCCTTCTCCTGGGCTGTGTTTTTGGAGCCTTACGCATATGAGGGGTTCAGGAGAAAATTGTTGAATGAATGACTTGCTGTGGCTAATCTTAACCCCACTTCTGCTGGTGTGAAGATGAGCTAGGGAAGTGTGTGTGCTGTGGGAGGGGGAGTGAATGCTTTTATTAGCCTCTAAATATGGGTAAGGGAGGCCTAAGGCACCAAAGATGAAAACCCCCACTGGATGTCCCAGCCCCTCCACCATAGGCCATTCCCCCTCAAATACCCTTTGTTGCATGTACTCACATCCTTCTTTCTCCTGTGTCTTCTCTTCTAGCCCCCACTGGTATGTCCCCATTTCCATCTTCATCAAGGAGCCCATACCCATCTTTGAGTTTCAGATGTCTCCTTCCCCATGAAACAAGCTTTCTCGCTCTTTCTTTCTTTTTGATAGAGTCTCACTCTGTTGCTCCAGGCTAGAATGCTGTGGTGTCAGCTTAGCTCACAGCAACTTCAATCTTGTGGGCTCAAACAATCTCTTGCTTCAGCCTCCTGAGTAGCTGCTGCACTATAGGTGCCCACTACAACTCTCAGCTAGTTTACCTATTTTTAGTAGAGATGGTGGTCTCACTCTTTCTCAGGCTGGCCTCGAACTTGTGAACTCAATAATCTATCCACTTCAGCCTCCCAGAGCACTAGGATTATAGGTATGAGCCACAGCACCAGGCCTGAAGTTTTCCTTGATACCTTTAAGGAAATTTGATCTGTCCCATCTCTAATTATTTTCTTGTGCTTGTGGATCTTTCTGTTATGTTCTTGATTGCATTCTGCATTGTAACATGCCTTCTTGTGACTACACGATTCCTTTCTTTTTAGATCATGAGCAACTAGAGTGCCCTGGGGGGCCTGTTTCATCTGAGCTTCATCTGGGGCCTCTGGCACCGTGTTGCACACAACAGTTGCAATGAATTGCGTGGAAATGATTTGGGGTAGAGTAGTAGTAATGGCCGGTATTGGGCTGGATTAGCCAAAGAACAAGGCCTGATGGAAGGTGGGTCTCTACCAGCCTCCCTTCCCCACAGTGTGGGCTGAAAAGCAATCTTCTCCAAGGACTTCTCTGACCTCTGCTGACCTTCACTAGGGCTGTTTTGTCATTCTCTTAGATTGGGCTGAGAAAAACAGGAAGAATCATTAAGAGACAGAGCCTTCTGAGCCAACAAAGTTATTGGTGATTCTTTTTACAGACACCAAACGCTTTGTTTGTGCATTGTGACAAAGAGTGGACTTTTCCTGCTGGCCCCCAGAGAAGCCTCTGCCAACCTCTTGGATCTATCCCAGGCACCATGCCCATCCCCCTTCCACAGATATAGTCTCTGTTGTTTTCAATATTTAAAAAACATACAGTTGGAGGGCGCCTCAGTTGTATCCAGAGTCTCTCCCAGAGAGATCATCTGACCCCTTGCTACTCAAAATACAGTCCATGAATCAGCAATGCTGGAGGTTAATTAGAAATGCAACTTCCATGGCTCAGCGCCTGTGGCTCAAGCGGCTAAGGCGCCAGCCACATATACCCAAGCTGGTGGGTTTGAATCCAGCCCAGGCCCACCAAACAACAATGATGGCTGCAACCAAAAAATAGGCGGGGATGTTGTGGCAGGTGCCTGTAGTCCCAGCTACTTGGGAGGCAGAGGCAAGAGAATCTCTTGAGCCCAGGAGTAGGAGGTTGCTGTGAGCTGTGATGCCATGGCACTCTACCCAGGGTGACAGCTTGAGTCTGTCTCAAAAAAAAGAAAAAAAAGAAAGAAAGAATACAACTTCCAGCCCTTCCCAGCCTACTGATTCAGAATCTGCATCTTTGCAAGATCTCCAGGGAATTGCTATGCAAGTTAAAGATTGATCAGTGCTGTTTTAACCCATTAAACTTTTTTTTTTAAAATGAGAGATGTGATGTAAACATCCAAGGGGGAAACTTATTTGTTAACTAGGGGCAAGATTAATTTGGCTTAGCAAACATTTGTTGCAAATCTGCTGTACACCCAGCCCTGTGCTAGGCATGTTGGATGAAATCAGAAGCAGGGGCTCTGGTCTCTTTGGTCTTCTGTAATTCCTCATGTTCCTATGCATTGCCCTGCCTCATACCGGGCCTTCAGCAAGCGTTTGGTAAGGGAATCGCTCTCTTGACCTCTAGGCTAGGGCTTCTTCCACAATTACTACAGCTGCCTTCTATGATTACTGGCCTTCTTGAGTAACTTGCAGCACTTTAGATGTAAGCCAAGAAGTTCTACAAGGAAGAATTTAGAGTTGGCTACAATCTTGGTTTTGCCAGTTCTGGGAAGCAGAATCCTAAGATTCAAATGATGAGGTAAAGCTTATGCAACCCAGAAATCCATCTATCAGGGGTGGAGAAAGGAGGAGGGGTCTTTCCCGAAACAAGGAAAGTTTTCCAATGGACTATACATCTTTGATGGAGCAATGCCGGGTAAATGGCAGGTGCAAAGAGCAGTGCTCTGCTCCGCTTGCCAAAGGTCTCATCTCTGCAGGTGATTATTCTGTTCTTTCCAGCCTGCGTTGTCTCTTTTTTTCCTCGAATGGCATCAGTATCCATTCAACATTAGCTTAAAGTAATCTTTAGAATCTGTGCTGATTTCTAAGGGGAGCTTTTGGTGTCCCTTATCTAGTCATTAGCCTGGTGACAGTAGTTCAGCTGCACTCTTGTAATTCACACTTAGGGTCTGTGTCTGGGCTTCCCTTTGTTGTTGAGTTATTTCTGGGAGCTCAATATTTTAACCCTCTTTGCGTGGAAGGAGTTACATACCTCTTTGTGTCTGAATTAAAATGACTTTTTCTCTTAGGGGAAAAAATGCTCTCCACAACACATTTCTCTGCAACAATGCTTTTTTGCATTAGTAACTTGGGATGAGACTTGTAAGAGATGGCTTGTGATCCTCTCCTCTTTATTAATTTTTATTGATCTTGTCAAATCTTTTAATCTTTACAATACCGTGCACTGCTATTTCCTAAAGCAAAAGAAAGTGATACGAATTTCCAGCAGCATTATTCTTGGCAGAGTTAGAAACAAGAATTAGGGATTCTACTAACCTCTGCTGACCTTCAAGCTCTGTCTCTTAATGATTCTTCCTGTTTTTCTCAGCTTAATCCAATTTTTTGCATTGCCAATTCAATTGCAACCAGAATGAGTACAATATTCTTCTTCATAATAGAAAAAAGTAGCTAATTTTTGGTTTATTTCTTACTATGTATCCATCACTATTATCATCTCATTAGTAGGGATTAAATCATTGAATTACTACTATTGTATAATGTTATGAGATGGGTAACACCCCTGTTGAGATTGAGACACTGAGTGACTTAGTGAGTGGTAATGGCTGGACTTGCACTTGGCTGGGTGAACTCCAGAGCATGGGTGGTTATGTTTCAATGCAGCTTGCTTCTGGGATGGGATGGTCACTCTGGCTTTCAGTATTATGTTGAGGAAGATTTGTTCCCACTAAGTCTTTTCTTACTAAGTCAGTGTTTCAGTTGTGTATTGTTGCATAACAAATAGCTCCAAACATAGAGGCTTAAAACAATGAATTGTCACCACTGTTGCCTAGCCAGATGGTTGTTGTGCTAGTCTTGCTTGGGATCTCCCGTGGGGATATAGTCAGAAGGTGGCTGGGGCAGGAATGTCCAAGATGTATCCATTCATATGTCTGGTGCCTTGAGGAGGTGGCCAGAAAGATGGGCTCAGCAGGTTTTCTGGGAAGGCTGAGCCTTTTCCCTCTCCACATGGTCTCTCGGTGTAGACTGCCCATCACTGTCTGGGATCAGACTTAATCCCTGGTAGCTCAGGGTGGAAAAGTAGAAACTGCCAGGCCCCTGTGAGCATCGGGTTAAGAACCGGCATTGCCTCATTTCTTCCCTCTCTTTTTGGTTGTATCAAGTCACAGAGCCACCCCAGATTCAATGTGGGAGTGAACTACCCCAGGACATGAGCACTGGAGGCATGGTTTTCTTGGTTTCACATTGGGAGACTATCCTATAGTGCTTGCCAGTGTGATCCATCTGGCATCTGATCATGGTTTGGCACCTGGCGTGGTTAGCTCCAGAGAAAATATGTGGATTAAAACTCCAGGTATGTCATATTACCACTCTATGACTTTAGAGTAGTTACTGAAATATTTCTCAACTTCTAGTTTTTACCCTAGATGAACTAGGAATCTGTTTATCTGCTTCCTCTCTCTCCCTCCCAACTTACTAGGGTTCTCTGACTTTCTAATGACTGTTAGTAAAAGGGGATGATAGTATAATTGTTGCTATTATGAACTGAATGGTTATCACTGTTCTAAGTACTTCATACACATGGACTCATTTACTCTTCTCAGAGGTCCTATGAAGTTGCTGCCATTATCCTTTGAAATTTAGTGGCAGAGAAACTTAGACACAAAGGGATAATATTGGCTTCCTAAGATGGCAATGCTGGGATGTGAAGCCAAGCAGTACAATTCCCTAATCCACGCTTTTAATCACAGTCTGTTTCTCAGAGGCAGCTACCTCCCAGGATGCAGGACGGTGGTGAGCCGTTGGTGAGATATTGTGAGTAAAGCGCTTGGTACCATGTGTGGTGCGCTGGGGATGCACAATCATCTTGGTGGTTTTGCAAATTCACAGTCTCAGCATCTTCCCGAGAGACCCAGCTCATCGCCATCACCTCTGATTCCTCAGCTAACATGAGTACAAGCTGTTTGTTCTCATTTTTCTTTATGTACTTCTATGCAATATTCCCATTTCAAATATATTTGAGCCCATCTCAAATATAATTTGTTTCCTGGGTTTGCTTCCTATGAGCAGTCAAGGGAGTCTAATACATTTTTCTGGTGGAAACTCTGCGTGAGCATCTGACTGTGTATACAAATCCCCTCTCCTGAAAATGCTGCTGATTATCAGTCCTAGACTCTAGGTCCCAAGGCCCCACTGCTCTGGCTATGATCCACTGGGACACTTAGAATGCTATTACAGACTATAAACAACACTGGATGTTCAGATTTTTCTATCCCGTCTTTGGGCTCTTGGCTTTGGACTGTTTCCTGACATTATAAATCTGTTTGTGTCTCTGCATCCTCTCTTTCCCTCCCACCTTACTCACCAGGATTTTTTATTTTTCCTCACTACAGAAAACTGGGCTGCTTCTTCTCCTTCTCCTCCTCTTCCTTCATCTCCTTCTCCTTCTCCTTTTATTAAATCATAAACACATACATCATGTAAACATTATTGCATTTATGGGGTACAATGTGCTGATTTCATATAGAATTAAGAATGCTTACATCACACTGGTTAATATATACCTCATCTTGTTTACTTAATTATTGTGTTAAGACATTTAGACTCTATAGTAATAGATCCGACATGTATCCTTGCATTATGCACCATAGGTGTGATCCCACCATTCACCCTCCCTCGATCTGACCTCCCCCTTCCCTTCCATCCCCCCTTTTCCCTCCTTCATCTTGGGCCATATTTGTAATCCTTTCTTCATATGAAACTGTGAGTGATTGTAAATTGGTTTTATAATAGTACTGAGTACATTGGATATTTTTTCTTCCATTCTTGAGATACTTTACTAAGGAGGATGTTCCAGCTCCATCTATGTAAATGTAAAAGAGGTAAAGTCTCCATCTTTTTTTTAAGGCTGCATAATATTCCTTGGTATACATATACCACAATTTATTAATCCTTTCATGGGTTGATGGGCACTTGGGCTTCTTCTGTGACTTGGCTATTATAAATTGAGCTTCAATGAACACTGTGGTGCAAATATCTTTGTCATAAAGTGATTTTTGGTCTTTTGGATATACCCCTAGTAGAGGAATTGCAGGATCAAACAACAGGTCTACTTTTGGATCCCTGAGGATTCTCCATACTTCTTTCCAAAGGGACATATTAGCTTGCACTCCCACCAGCAGTGCAGAAGTGTTCCCTTTTCTCCATATCCACACCAACATCTGTAGTTTGGGGATTTTGTTATGTGAGCCACTCTTACGGGAGTTGATGATATCTCAAAGTGGTTTTGATTTGCATTCTGATGGTTAAAGAAGATGAGCATTTTTTCTTTCTTTTTTTTTTTCAGACAGAGCCTCAAGCTGTCACCCTGGATAGAGTGCTGTGGCATCCCAGCTCACAGCAACCTCCAATTCCTGGGCTCAAGCAAGTCTCCTGCCTCTGCCTCCCAAGTAGCTGGGACTACAGGTGCCCACCACAACGCCCGGACATTTTTTGGCTGCAGCCGTCATTGTTGTTTGGCGGGCCCGGGCTGAATTCTAACCCGCCAGCTCAGGTGTATGTGGCTGGCGCCTTAGCCCGTTGAGCCACAGGCGCCGAGCCAGATGAACATTTTTTCATGTGTCTGTAGGCCATGTGCCTATCTTCTTCAGAGAAGCTTCTATTCAAGTCCCTTACCCACAATGAAATGGGATTACTTGTTCTTTTCTTTTCTTTCTTTCTTTTTTTTAATTAAATCATAGCTGTGTACATTCATGCAATCATGGGGTACAATGTGCTGGTTTTATACACAATTTGAAATATTTTCATAGAAGTGGTTAACATAGACTTCATGGCATTTTCTTGGTTATTGTGTTCAGACATTTATATTCTACATTTAGTAAGTTTCACCTGTACCCTTCTAAGAGGCACTGGAGGTGTGGGCCCACCAATTATTGTTCTTTTCTTATTAATAAGTTTGAGTTCTCTGTTGATTCTGGTTGTCAAACCTTTGTCAGAAGCTTAACCTGCAAATATCCTCTCCCATCTGAGGGCTGTCTGCTTGCTTTATTTACTGTGTTCTTGGCTGTGCAGAGGTTTTTAGTTTGATCAGATCCCGCTAATGTATTTTTGGTGTTGCTTCAATTGCGCAGGGGATCCTCCTCATAAAGTATTCTCCCAGGTCAATTTCTTCAAGTGTTTCTCCTGTACTCTCTCCAAGAATCTTTATAGTTTCATGTCTTAAGTTTAAATCTTTTATCCAGTGAGAGTCAATTTTTGTTAATGGTGAAAGGTGTGGGTCCAGTTTCAGCCTTCTACAAGTTGCCAGCCAATTCTCCCAGCAACATTTGTTAAATAGGAAATCTTTCCCCCAATTTATATTTTTGATAGGCTTATCAAAGATCAAATGACGACAAGTGTCTGGGTTCATCTTTTGGTTCTCAATTCTGTTCCATACATCTACCTCTCTATTTTTGTGCCAATACCATGCTGTTTTGATCACTATAGATTTATAGTATAGTTTGAAGTCTGGTAGCATGATTCCTCCTGATTTGTTTTTATTTCTGAGTAAAGTCTTGGCTATTCAAGGTTTTTTTCTAGTTCCATATAAAATGAAGTATTATTTTTTCCAGATCTTTAATGTATGACGGTGGTGCTTTGATAAAAATTTGTAAATTGCTTTGGGTAGTATGGACATTTTAACAATGCTGATTCTCCCTAGCCATGAGCATGGTATGTTTTTCCATTTGTTAACATCTTCAGCTATTTCTTTTCTCAGAGTTTCATTATTCTCTTTATAGAGATCTTTCATGTCCTTTGTTAGGTAAATTCCCAAATATTTCATCTTCTTTGGCACAACTGTAAAGGGAATAGAGTCCTTGACAGTTTCTTTGGCTTGGCTATATTGGTATATATAAAAGCTACTGATTTGTGAGTGTTGATTTTATAACCTGAGACACTGCTGTATTCCTTGATCACTTTTAAGAGTTTTGTGGTTGAGTCCTTGGGGTTTTCCAGGTATAAAATCATATCATCTGTGAAGACTCACCAGGGTTTTTTTACCTATTAATTGCTAACTGTCTGTTGGCATTTTTTTTTTCTAAAATACAATTAGGATAGTCTTTCTACTGCTTGGGCCTGGCTGAGTGTAGCTACAGCTAAAATAAAAATTAGAAGTTATCCTTTTTTTTGGTCTTCTCTCCCCATATTTAATGTGAATGCATCGCTAAGTCCCATTGTCTCTACCTTCAAAATTTATCCTCAGATTGTCTGTCCCCTGATCCACCACCAAAACTGGGATCCCTGTAGAATGTCTTTTTCCTGGACTCATGCAGGAGGCCCCTCTTTGCTGTCCCAATTTATATTCTTTTTCACCTTTTGAACATTCTCCATACAGTGTCTAGAGTGTTCTCAGGGAACCCCCCCCCCCCATATATGTGTGTGTGTATGTTTGTGTGTGTCTATCTATCTAGAGATTGACTCACTCTATTGCCCAGGCTAGTACCATGTCCTCAGCCTAATTCACAGCAACCTCATACTCTTAGACTCAAATGATCCTCCTGCCTCAGCCTCCTGAGTAGCTGGGATCACAGATGCTTCCCATAACACCCAAATACCCAGCCATTTTTTCTATTTTTAGGAGAGATCAGGTCTCGTTTTAATCAGGCTGGTCTCAAACTCCTGAGCTCAAGTGATCCTCCCTCCTTAAGGCCTCCTAGAGTGCCACGATTACAGGTGTGAACCACCACCCCAGCTTTCAGGAAAATATCATCAGATCTTGTCATTCCCTGCTGGAACCACTCCTGTGTTTTCCCCTCTATTTACACCAAATGTGAAGTCTGGACAGGACTCATAGGAACCTCCTTGGTCTGGGGCTACTTATTTACCCTCACTCCCTGTCCATCCTCTTCCTGCTGCATTTTTCATACAGCTCTTGTCACTATCTGGAATTACTTATTTTCCTTGTTTATTGTCTAATCTTTCTCCATACCCAGCCCTCTTAATCCCACTCCTGCATAGAAAGGCTCCACTGGGCAGAAGGGTTAGCTTGCTCTTTGCCATCTACCCAGCACGTGAAGCACATGGCTAGCTTGTTGAGGAGGTGTGTGATGAATATTTTTGAGTGAATAGAGGAGTAAACTGCTTCTTTATGTGGAAATCTAACTCTTGGCCTGGTAGTCTTCCTATGTCAACCATTGGCATAGTATTGGATTTTAATTTACAGATATAGGGGCTTCTTTTGAATGCTCATTTGGCTGTAGGAGTAGAATCCTCAGTTTTGTAAAAATCAGGCACCTTATTATGTATTTTCCAAAACTTTACACAACGTACTTGGGAATGACTCCATGAACTGAATGCAAAGCTAGAGGAGGAGGATGATAAGAGACATGTGATATTATTTTTCTATAACCCTGTCATAGTGGTGTCTGTCTCTCTGTGACCTCTGCCTTCCATGTTGGGGGTGGGGTGAGGACAGTGACTAGCTTTATAGTACAACCCACATTGTTTCCTTAAATAGCCTCTCAACCACCATCTGTGGGCAGTAGCTCATTCCCACCCATCTGGCAGACCTATCCTTGCAATGGAAATTTCTGATAGACTTTCTAAAATCTGAATGCCACAGGCTAACTCCTAGTTTTTGATCCTAGTTTTTTGTTTCCTTACCTCTCATCACAATGACTGTTTTCTATGGGGATATTCATTCCCTTCACAAAGTTCACATTGCCTGTTTAGGTGTTCAAACATTTTTTGGTCTCAGCCCAAATTGATCCAAATCAGGTTCCTAAATGTCCTTATTGGTTTTAAAGCAGTTTGAAAGTAAAAATGAAAAGGAAGAGAGAAAGAGAAAAAGTAAAAAGTTGGGAGCATTAAAAAACTAGAAAAGCTGACTGCTTCTATACCAGAAAGATAATGTTTAAAATTGGAAAAGGCTTTGAGCAACCAGGTCCTCTAAAAATGTTTAGTTGAAGGAACTTAGCCAAGCAGAAATGAATGAGAATAAGAATGTGGCTTCCTCATCCATTGTTTTGGATAATTGTAAGGTTCCCATTAAGTGAAGGGAAAGAGGATGGAGGAAGAGAAAACAAAGCATAAAGGTAGGCTTTAAAACACTTTTTGGGAAGTGCTTTGTAAGTGAACTGAAATGTGGAAGCAGCTAGAACAGAACTCCACCAAGTTTTTAAGGGAGATAAATTGCTAAGACTATAACTTCAAGACCTAAAATGAGTTTTAGGTCAGCATTCTTGTACCAACAGGAGACTGGTGGTAGAATCAGGGTAACACTCCAAGAGTGTATGCTCCCCAAGACCTACTGTAGTTATGTCTATGGTAGATAATGAGAAAAGGAGCCTCTCCAAAGGGGAAGGGTCAGAGGCCACAGAGAACAATGATCTCAAAGCAGAGTCAGAGTCTAATATAAGACTCCCCCAACAGGGTTTCTGAATTGCTGTGGACCATGACATCTATCTGTGTTTTCCTGCTTTCCAAACAAGAGTTTTAATCTGCTGTTGCTCTGTCCCTGTATTACCACTGTATATGGGTAGTGTGAAGAGTAGGGAGTGAATGAGAAGCCCAGAGCCAAATAACTTTCTTTTTTAGCTCTTAGGTAACTAGACCACCAGGAGACCCTATGGAGAGTACTGGATCATTGGTGATTTTGAACTTTGAGTTGGATGTGGGGACAGAGTTAGGTAAGCATGGAGGAAGAGTGAAACAGGTATGTGGTGACTGGTAGAGCGTGTTGGAGTGGTGGGATTGGGGAAAGTCCATCTCCTTTGCTCTAGGCACACAGCTGGTGGACTCCCTTTGCTATTAATTGGAGTTATGGGATTGAGTTTTGGCAAGTGAAAAATGGAATTGATGCACAATCCTTCTAACTTTGGCTTCCTCAAATCTCTCTTTAGTTCCTCCACACTAGAGAAAATTCAGTGGAGGGCTCTGTGGCCCCAGGGATGGTAGAGCCACTCTATGGAAGGATCCTGGGTCCCTGAGTAACTGTGTGGAACAGAGCTTCTGACATGCACTGGGATGTGATGTGAGGAGGAAATAAGCTGCTATCATGTCACATAATATGGTAGACAAATCTTTACTCTGTTTTGATATAGGGACCATCCATTATCACAATCAGCCTACCTTGACCAATGTAGTCATCAAAGCCACGTGCAATGAGACATTCAGCTTATGTGTTGGTTTTACCTATTACCTACCCTCAAATTTCCTTTCACTGAGTAATAGAGGATTTTGTGGCTAAAGTCTTACTTTTGATTGATACTGCATTTTTATTGAAATGTCACATATCACTCTTGTCCCCTGAAGTTAGTTAGCCACCAAGTATTACCGAGTATCTACTACTTATTAGCTATTAACCTGTCTGTGCCTCAGATTTCTCCTCTGTAACACGGGTATAATAATAGCTTCTGTGAAAATCAAGTAAATTAATCCACATAAGGTGCTTTGCAAGTGCTCACTAAATGTTATGTAATAATCACCATCATCATAGTCATCATCAGTTGCTAGGAATATGCTGGACACTGGAGACAGCATTGAATGAGATACACAAGGGCTGGTCTCCATGAGATGTCTGCTTATTTGGAGCCTTATTTTGGATTGTACTTGTTCAGTACTAATTTGAAGAGAAGGAGTTTGCCTCCCTCTAATTTACTCCAGAGAACCGTGATTACCGCTGGGCTTGTTCTCTGTCTGAGCGTTCTCAGTCCGTGTTCCCTTTGTGCCTTTCCTCAGTGAGTGCAATATTTGGTTGTGTCCTGTGGCAACTGGAGTAGGAGGAATAGAGGGAGCTGAAAATCTTTGTTGGTGGAAGGAATCACTTCCTGCTTCTAGCTGCTTTCTTCTTAGAGTATTGGAATAATAAAAGCAGGTGCTGATTTACTTACAGAAGCACACTTTGTTTCTCTTTCTATCCCTGTCCCCAAGGTATGCTGCCCAACTAACTCACTTCTGATGGCATGCTGGCAATACTTGCAAGACCCCAGGAGGTTTCGAATCCTTGCCCTTCTTTATTAACCTATGAGATCAGAGACTGAACTTATCCTGAGGATGGCCTCATCCATCCCCCACAGTAAGCATCTTGATGCCAGGCTTACCTGCATGCCCGAAGCAGTGTCCTTTTGCCCATGCTGCTGGCACGGGCATCTCCCTGGCACACGCTCCCTGGTGATGCTAACTAGGCATGCACACCCACTTGCCTTGGCATGTTTTATGAACGGCTCAAGATGCAAACATCAACATGTATAAGACATATGCTTTCTTCTTTGTGTAATTTCAGGCACCAAAATATGCCTACACACAGGGGTATGTGCATACAGACGCACGCGTATTCTTTTTTTTGCCTGGTAGAAATATGCTTCTGCGATGTTCTCCTCCCACGCATGCCCCTCCACGGCTGGCACATCTCCTAATTATTCCCATCCACTCCCTCCCCATAGACCTTTTGTGTGTGTATCTTGGCACACATTTCTCTCGGTTCCGCCTAGTTCCTCTCTCCCTCTCTCTCTTTCTTTCTCTGCTCCCCTCCTTCTCCCTCTTCTTCACAACTCTTCAGAAAATTTGTTAAACTATACATTCTTTATTATTCATGTACATTTATGAAAAAAATTCTTCCTGGTTACAAAAGTGCATGGTTATAAAATCATCTCCATACAAAGGTTGGCATCTTTCCTTTCACCCTATCCCTCCCTAAATCTTCCATCCCCGGACGCTAGTTGTTTGCAGGACAGCTCTTGGGAAAACTGAGAGCTCTGTGGGTCCAGCTCACAACCTAGTGCTGTGGCAAAGGTGAGAGTGATTTACAAAGGACCTTGTGACATGTCTCCTTTCTGTCCCCTTTGCCTCCTCCTAGGGTGGGGAAGACAAATTTCTCTAGTTTGGGGAAGGTGTCCTTCTGAAGAATAGAGGAAAGGTTTCCCTTATATTCTTCTACCACTGGAAAAGATGTCAGCACAGATATCTATGGAGGAAAGTGGGGACTATAGGCCTTTCCTGATAGTTGCAGAGGAAGGGCCTGTCTTGATCTGTTCAATTTTCATATATTTACCTCTTGAAAGGAGCCAGGAAGCTCTGTAGCAACTCAGGCACCTGTTGCCGCAAGTTTATCTGTAAAGCCCTGCTGGAGTGGACAAATAGAGATGAGGGTTTGTATGAGGGTGACTAGGGGCAACTGGTCCAGAGTGGCGTGGTTTGTGTATAAGGGATTTTCTAAAGAAAGATTTTCTTAGCCCAAACCCTGACCGCGATGGTCCTGTTGTTCAGCTAAACTTTGATGTCTTCAGGCCCAGCATGAGGGAAGCTTTTGCAGTCAGGACAAGTCTCTGAGGTGGCAGACGAGAATAAAGGGGAACAGGGAGAAGTCAGGGTCTCATCAAGATGCCTCTGCCACAAATTTTTCTCTTTTTTATATTCTCTGGGCAGCCAGCCCCACCTCAGACTTGGTGGGGTTCAACCTTAGTCTCTCAATGATATAACAGTCAGATGGCTGAACAGACTGTGTCAGAGAACTGAAATTTCAATCCGGAGAGATCTGCTCCTCTTTGGCAGATGACCAGCACAAAAGGACCCTCATACACTGACATACAGGTGCAGTGATACCACACCACACATGTGTTAACCAGTTTGAAACAAACTGAATGAAGACTGTGGGAACACCATCATGGCTTTGTGGTCACCAGGGATGAGGGAGCAATTCCAACCAGGATTCCTAGATTACTTCTAGAAGTTTGCTTCTGATAGCCTGAACAAGATGGTGGAGGTGGAGGGTGAAGAAGGAAATTCCTTGGCAGTAGGGTGGTGGAATATTTTCCTCATTGTGCTCTAATTAACTGGAGAAACATCTGTCCACTAAAAGCCATGTATCCTATTGGAAAGATTTGCCACTAATGGAAATCAAACTGTCTCACTAGAAAGGACATTTGATCTCAAGGGGCATTTGGTGTCTTGTCTGCTTCTAATCCTATGCAATAAAAAGTATGTATCTTAAAATATATTAACTATATTTCAGTAAACAACAGTCCCTAGGAGATCATGATACAGATGATCATGGTGTCCCTCAGTGGGAAGGCTTCCTGTTTTGTCAGGGCTATTAATTCTAAATGTTCCTCTTGGAGCATTCCGGCTGTCAGCTGGGCTGGGAGAGAACCACTCGAGTCTTCCATCCTTGACTGTCACAGAAGACAGCAATGCACAATTCTATTTTGGATGTCATGGGGCAGGGCTCTGGCCCAGATGTTGTAAGCAAGATTCAGGGGACACAAGTTCAAGTACCTCAGGTCTAGCAAAGTTTCTGAAGTCTCTTTTGGTTGACTAGCTCAGGGAAGTAGGGGTGACTTCTTGGAAGATGACATGTTATCCTCCTTCATCCCTTTCAGGCCAGCCAGAGCACTGCTAGAGCTGGGGGCAAGGCAGGAAGCCCCTTTTGTAATTCTCCTCCCCGCCATCCCTGCCAGTACATTGGACTGCACCTTGACCTTCTCCCTCTAGGCTTCAGGGGTGCTCACCTATGATTTTCTTGCTCCCTTGGTATCTAACATGACACAGCAGGTCCCAAATAGGAGTGGTTAACACTGCTTCCTCTCCTGCTTCTCCAAAATCTTATTTTTTACATGATTGCCACTGTCACCACCTGTTCTAATGCTGTAAAGTGGGGGTCTCTGTTCAGATCAGATGTTACCTATGAGGCCTCTGGTTCAGAGGCTGTGATTTGCCCTTCCTACCATGAGCATAGGTAAATCTGCACAACAGCTGGGTTTGACTGCCCTCTGTTTTGCTGATCCACCAGCACATTCATGGCTCCTGGAATTCCAGGGCACTCTAAGGCATTCTCTTCCCCAACCACTCAGAAAAGCACTGGAAAGAGGACCATGTTGGAGTTGAGTCCCAGCCTTGCCACATAGGTATTTCAGACCCAATCTTGAGCTTACGTTTTCTCATCTTTGAAACAGGATTACTGACATTCACCTTGCCTCCCACACAGGGTTGTGAAAAGTCAAGGAGAATGATGCAAAAGCACTTCATGAACTATCCAATGCCCAACAAATACAGGGAAGGTGACCATGATGCCGATGAAACTGATGATGAAGATGAAGATGACGGCGGTGATAATTGTGCTTTGCACATAAAGTTCCTTTGAGTTTTGACTGACTGATTAGACACAGCATCCCTGAATGCAGCCGCCTATCTCCTTCTAGGGTTTACCCAGACAACCTTGGCTAAGTTCCTCAGCTCTCATGATTAATTCATCTGTAAAGTGGGCGCAATTAAAAACCTCCAGGCAGTGTTGCTATAAGGATTGAAACATGTGAGTCAGTAGTGCCCCAGACGAGTGCATGGCACTTCTACGGCACTACCTGAATTTGAATTTATAACTTAGAGGGAAAGGTGATGTTCCCCAACTTGCATGGGGCAGTAGAAAGAGCACAGACTTTGTCTTGCTTGGTGAGTGGCATGTGATTTCAAACTCTCTGAGCCTTAATTGCCCTCTCTGTGAAAAGGGAGAGGCAATGTTCACCTCCTTAAGACTGTGGAGTGTGTTAAAGGGAACTGTCGGTGGAGAGAGCTGCTCACAGTGCCCGGCACTGGCGAGTGCTCGGTAATTAATGGCTCCCTCACCCTTCGGCTTACATGGATGAGTTGCTTAGAAGAAAACACAAACCCTCCTACAGCCCTGACTGTGGCAGCTTTGTCCTCCTTCAGCCCTGGGTACTGCCAGGCCATGGGTCTGTGCTCACAGTGCACTTTCCTGGGGAGATCCCCTGGAGGAGAGCACCGTGGCAAGGAAAGTCACATGATTGGGCTCTCAGGGTGGCAGGGCTTTTGTGCCAGTTTGCTGAACCTCCTGCCTCTCTCTGCCAAAGCCACGGCTTGAGGGAGAGGCAGGAGAAAGGGCACTGGAGGTGTCCATGCTCAGCCTGCTGCCGGGGGCCTCACCGCAGGCTACGGTGGTGGGCAGCTCTTGGGAAGTGGTCTTGCCCAGAAGCTGCTGGAAGAGGCCAGGGGGCTGGCATGGAGGTGCCCTCAGTTCTTGGAGGCAGTGGTTGGCAGCGCTGAGGGTTGACAGTTTGGGTTTTGGTTCTGTGCCACACGCCCTCTACACACTTAAGCGATGAGGAAATGTTCACTATTTTCCACACACTGTGCACATTCTGACTGCCCTGTGTCATTTTTGGATGCCCTTCTTTGTCTACAGGGTAGACATTTTTTGATGACCCAGCTTACAAATCACTCCTGTAATTCTCTTGGACTTTGCTGGACACAGCTGAAGGCCGCCTCTCTGGGCTTCCATACTGATGTGCTCAGAGTGCCGATAACATACCATCTTACTGGGAACAGTTTTTAGATCTTTCTCCTCTACCAGAGGTGAGTGTCTTGAGGTCTGGGTCTGGGTCAATTCCTCTGACACTCTCAGTTCTGTCTGACGTTCGTGGTGCCTGGCTCAAAGCAGTTGTTCATACAACTTAGTTCACACAAAGTTAGTTTCTAGACTTTGCTTGGGCCACAAGTGAGACAGCCAGGGCACCGTGGAACCAGAGTGGGCAGTCAGGGAGGGATCTAGTGGTCAGTGGCAGCAGCTATGGGCAGCACGGGGAAGGGTATGGGGGACCCCCAACCCTGTCAGATCTCTTCCTCTTCGCTGGCCTTGCTCCAACGGTGGCAGCAGTTGGCTGTGATGCCCAGGAGGAAGTTGGTGGCCACAGAGGCGATGGAGACCACGAAGCCCACGAACGCGATGAAGAGGTAATCGTCCAAGCTCAGGGTCAGGTGGCAGGCCTTGAAGCTCTCCTCGGTGAGTGAGAAGAGCGGGGCACCCTCGACCTCAGGGGGGCCCCGGCACTCAGCCAGCTGTGAGTCTGCAACACAGAACCAAGGAGGGTGAGGCTCCTGGGCCAGGGGATGAGCTCCCCACCCCTCCCGGGAGAAAGGAAGAAAGACATTCATTGAATTATTTTCATGTGCCAAAAATTTTACTGCTCTTTAGTTTTCTCAACAGACCTAAGGCAAGCATCTTTATGTTTATTTTCATAAATGTGAAAATCACTACTTAAAGAGTTTAGCAATTTGCCAGATGTCCTACAGACACTACCAGTGGCAGATCTAGGGCTTTTGTGGGACGCCACTGAAGTCCTTACAATGGTCTCTCTTCTGGTTTCTGGCTTCTGCTTTAAACCATTCAACCTTACTAATCCTTTCAAACCTCCAGTGCTGTCACATCACCGTACCTGACACCCTGCTGTGGCTTATTCCTGCCTTTGCACAGAGCAAAAGCCAAAGGCCTTGCCTGGAGATCTGAGACTCTTTCCCACCCCTTCCACTTTGCTCCAGCCATGCTGCCTCCTGGTCATTCTTCCACGACCCTAGGCAAGTTCCCTTTCGAGGTGGGCAGGGGATGCTTCTGTACTTGTTCCCTTGTGAGGTAGCATCTCCCCTAAATCTCTGCACAGCTCAGACCCCCGCTTCCTGTGGGACTTTGCTCAATATCACCTCAGTGGTCACAGCCTTCCCTGTGACTCTATAAATAGCACACCTCCTTCCAGGATCCCCATCTTACCTATTCTGCTGTACTTTTCTCTGTGGTATTGATCACTGTTTGACAGTGTATTTGTTTATTGTCTGTCTTCTCTCCTGGAATATAAGCTTCTCCTGCAGTATCCTTAGCAAGAGAACAGTGTCTTGTCCATAGTAAGCCCTCAATGAATCTTTGTTAAATGAGTACTGGACACCGCCCAGGTCCAAAGTGTTGGGTCTTTCTACTACCTGTGTGGCTTTTCTAGATACACAGAATACAGAGTTGAGGGTATGGGTTCTGGAGCTACCAGTCTGTGCTCAAATTCCCACCTTCACTTGTCACTAGTTGTGTGATCATAGGTATGTTATTTAACCCCCCTGCATATAGGCGTCTTTATCTGTCAAATGAGGATAATTGTAACATGACCTCATGGGGTTGTAGTGAGGATTTGGTGACTTAACACATGTGAATTATATGTTCCTGGTCCATGCTAAGCACTCTGCAAGTGTGAGCTGCTGTTATCATTGTTGGCTGGCTTGTCTAGACAGGTCATTGGGTCAGTTCTGTATTTAGGCTTCTGTAGGAGGGGGCTGTCCCCGGTTGGTTACTGTTCTCTGCAGCATCTTTCAAGGGTCCTTTTATGAATGCATGGTGTTGTTAATGTTCTCATCTCACTCTGCCTTGGAAGTAAGAGCAGTAGGTGATAGTTCAGCCACGCAGTGTCAGGCACTAGCTTTAGAGCAACCAGTGGTTCCTTCCTTGGTTCAGTTGATAAATATTAATCAAGCTCTTATGTTTGATAAATCTTTTGTTTTTTGCCTTTCTGGATCTCATGTTCTGCCTCTATAGGAAGGAAATAATCTAACCTAAATTGTCTAAGAGAGTCAATGGTCAAGAAGCTTTCTGGTGAGTGAATACCTGGTGTTTAAATGGCAGGTATTCATTCTGCAAAGAGGGGCAAAGAATCAAATGATGGGTTTGGATGGACCTTTCTGAGAAATGGCTGAGTACCATGATCCTTAGAAGTGAGGGGTCAGGTTCAGAAGGAGCGTGCAACCTTGCCCTGGTTGCAGGCTGTGAGCCCAGGAATCGAGACTCTTCCCAGGCTGGGGCCAGGTCCAGGGCTCCCTGTGTGGTCTCCTTTGGAGACTGCTGAACTCTGATGTTCATTGTGGATGTGAAGGGGGTAGTGGTGTGTGAAATGGGGAACTGGGAATGTGGGGACCCATCAGAGGAGCCCCTGAAGGCAATTGACCGGCACTGCGCAGGATCCAGGATGGAAGATGGGGGCTGACAACACACTCTGGCAAGTCTGAGCACCAGTCTTGTAGCCATGTTGTATCCCAAAGACTGGCTTTAGTCTGTCTTTGTGTGAATTTTTCCAAAAAGCAAGGATAATGGTGAGAATCCCATTAAAAAAAAGGGGGACAGGAAGCAGCAGAGAAAGGCCTAGAGGGAGGAGCACAGCCTCATCTGCCTACTCTGGCAGGGTTTTTTGCAGCAGGACACACTCTGGTGAGCGTGGCCTGGTGTCAAGTGTGCCCGTGGGCTCCAGCTGTGGCCTGCTTGCTCTCTCGCTGTGGGCCTGTGGATAGTCACTGTTCCTTTTTTGGACAAATGTCTTGCCCATACTGATATGTGAGGCTGCTGATCCGGTCTTGGACCCATATTCTGCTCTCTGGGAGTCCAGGCTTCTTCTGCAGGTCAGCAGGGACCTCAGAAGTCCCTGGGTGCTCTGGTACCTCAGCTCCTGGAATGCCCTTTCTGTTACAAATGCGTGAGAGAAGGAGGCCAGGAGGCCAGCAGGGGTTGGGCAGGTAGGGAGATTGTTCCAGGCAGCCTCCTCCTCCTGCCTCCACCATCCCCCAATCTCAGTCCTTAGCTATTTTGGTCCCAGAGAACCTCCTCCCACAGCTCTGTGGAAACACTAGAATCGTGACCCACAGCCCCCCCAAACTATTTTGGTCTTGGGCTCCCCACTCATCCCTCTGCTCCCTCCTACCTCACTCAGCATGTACTGAGCCTGGGCTCTGGGGAAGCCCTTGGGTGGTCCTCCCAGCTGTGCCATTGCCAGGCACTAGCGCCCAGGCCTGGAGCTCTAACACAGGAGACCTAGTAACCAAGGACCACACATCTGAGCATTGTCTGCCTCTGAGTCAGGCTCAGACAACACTGGGTGGGGACAGGGCCTGTCAGACCTGTGTGATTTGGGCTCCCTCAGGCCCTGGCTCACCCTCCAGTTGTGATTGGCTGGTCGAGTTGCCATATCTCAGTCCCCTCAGCCCCTCACCATGGGCTCAAACTTGGGTGAGGCCTGTGGCCAGCCCAGAGCTCAATGAGTATTTACTTGTCCAGGAGACAGCCAAGGACAGACAGACTTCCAGGGCTTGAATCCTGACTTCATCACTTAGCCGCAGGTGACTTTGGGTAAGCTACTGAACCTCTTTGTACCTCAGTTTCCTCTTCTGTAGAGTGGCAATCTCATTAGGGTTCTTCTAAGGATAAGATAAAATACGGAATGTGAGTAAGTAGTAACGTGGTTACTATTACATAGTAATACGTGGTTAGCTATTACTATGTAAATGAGAGTTTTCTAACACTTAGAACCCGTAAAAAGCAGCCTGGTAGAGTAGAACAGGGCTTGGAAGTCAAATAAATCTGAATTTTATTCGTGACCCTGCCACATTCTAAGGGAGTCACTCTGGGCAGGTCCTTGCATTGTTCTAAATCTTACTTTCTTCACCTGTAAAATGGGGATGATAAAAATGGGAGATAAAAAATAATGCATGCCAGGTGGCGCCTGTGGCTCAAAGGAGTAGGGCGCTGGCCCCATATGCCAGAGGTGGTGGGTTTAAACCCAGCCCCAGCAAAAAACTGCAAAGAAAAAAAAATGCATGCTGAGTTCTTAGGTCCTGGTGACAGTGCAAAAAACTCAATATATAATGAGTTTTTCTCACCTGTTAACTATCTGTCTGCCTCATTCACTTATAAGCACCACAGTGGCAAGGGACTTCTATTTCAGAAATAAATGGGCCCCCAGGGTCTAGAATGCATTGCAAGGATCTGACAAATACTTTTTTGACTAAAAAAGCTGGTATACAAAGACGCAAGTCCAGATCAGGGCACGAAGTAGGCACTCAAGAACCCTCCTCTATCCCTCTTTTTTGGAGACTTTGCTTACCCGCCGTGCAGCGCTGGATCCGGTTCCGCAGCCATTTCAGCAGGGGCTCCATGGTGCAGCCGCACACCCATGGGTTGCCGCCGATCTGCAGGGTCACTAGCCCCGGCAGGCCCTCGAGGGCCTCGAGGCTGAGGAAGGCCAGGCCCCCAAAGCTCAGGTCCAGGTCTCGGAGCTGCACGAGGCCCTGGAAGGCCTGGGGGTGCACCCTCCGCAGCCACGGGTTGTGGCTCAGGTCGATGCGCACCAGTCCGTGGGCTTCCCGGAACATGTCAGCCGGCACGTGGCTGAGGTTGTTGTAGCTCAGATCCAGATGAGCCAAGCGCTTGGCGTGGAGGAAGAGGCCCGGGGGCAGCTCTATCAAGGAGTTGTTGCGCAAATCCAACACCCGGAGCTCCATGTAGCACGTGAGGTAGCCGGGCGGCACCGCTGCGATGCGGTTGTGCGCCAGGCTGAGGTTACGGGTGTCCTTGGGCAGGTCCGGGGGTACGGAGAATAGGCGCTGGCTGCTGCAGTCCACCACCTGGTTATGGCACGTGCAGAGGACCGGGCAGCTGCTGCCGGCTTGCGAGGGCACCACCCCGGACACCAAGAGAAGGGAGATCAGGAGCATGGCCGGGTAGGGAGGCCCGGGCCAGGGAAGCTGTGCCCAGGTGTCACCCATCTTAGGCAGCTGGCAGCAGCGGTGCTGAAGGGAGCCCATGGGGACTGTGTCCATGCAATGCAGAGTCAGTGACACAGGAAGGCAGCTACATCAGGGGCCTGAGCCCTTGAAGGTGGGGCTTCTGAGCGCCTGGCGTCATGGCTCAGGCCCTTCCTGGAGCCTCTATGCACCAAAGGGCTTCCTGAGCTCCCCAAGAAGTCCCCCTCTGGAGCCCAGGGGGCTAGAAACCCAGCTGAAGTCCCCCAGGGTTTGAAATGATGATCAAAACTTGAGAGAGGGAGGGGACAAGGATGGGGCTGGACCAGCTGCCAGCAGGCCCTGGACAGGTTCCTGCAGATCTGTTGTGTCGGTTCCAGCCATGCCTGCTGGGAGCTTCCTCTCCCTGCTATGTCTGAGAGACAGGAGGGAGGTGCTGAGGGAGATGAAAGGTGCCCTTTAAAGGTCCTGGAACTTCTTCTGAGAAAACTTAAGCCTTGCCCCAAGTCTGGGACTGATTAGGAAGCCAGGGCTGCACCTGGGTCTCCAGCGTTCAAGGTCTCAGAGGCCATTTTTCCTGGTGGCCCACTAGGCTTGAGTCCAAAGGGGCCCATGAAAGGTGTTTTGGGAAGGCAGCCCAAAAGGAAGTGAGTCTCCATGGGCCTCCCAGAAACTCAGGAGTCCTTAGCCTCAGTGGCTGCTAGAATCCCCAGTGGGGGTCTTCGTTCTCAAGGGAGGGGAGGATCCCAAGTGGCACCTGCTGTCTGGGTCTCCGAGGATGAAAACAGCCATGGATCCTGATGTACAGGCTGGGGGTCAGCTGGAAGAGCTTTGGCTACTCCCCCCAGCCAGCATCTCCCTCAGCACAGCTCTGTATTCACTCAGCAGGTCAGGGGCTGAACTCACCCTGTTAATGAACAAAACACTCAGAGAAATTGGCTGCTCCCCCCCACTGGGCCCCTCACCCAGGTCCCCGTTCCATCTGTCTCTCTCTCCCCTTTTTCCTTCTTTGCCCTCAATCACAAAGCTCTCTTCTTGCTGTCCCACAGTGGGCTCAGACCCCAACCTTACACTATTGTCACCCATGAATCCTCCCCAACCCAGCCTGTGCCATTCTTGTGGGTTTCTGTCCTGGGCTAGATGCATTTTCTCCTTCTCCTCAAAAAGCCTCACCCCCATCAGCACCAAACACTCCACCCTTGAACATCTCCCCAAGAAAAATCTTCATACACACTCAGGCCCTTAGCACACCTCTTCCAAAGACTCTGAAGTCCTTTCTCTCTCACCCCCCCAACACATATATACCCCATTTTTCTGTAACTTCCCCATATTTTGCTCTGCCGGCCTCCCGAGTTCTCTCTCCGGCTCCCTTCTGCACTAGCACTCCTGCAGAGCCCCCTCCCCAGCCTGCCCCACCCTCTGTCACCCCCCCACTCCCAGATCCCATCATCCTTTTCCGAAAAAAGCTGCTCTCTCCTGCCCCTCCAGCTCAAGCCCACACGCCCAGACTTGGTCAGGCAGAGGGGCAGGAGGAGCCGTGCCACGCCCGGAGCCTCAGCCCACCACGCACTCACACACTCTGTGGCCCCTCTCCTGTCTCCTGCCCACCTGCTGTCTTCACTTGTCCTCCCCTCACCCCTTGGTCTGCTACTGCTTCTCTCCCACTGCTTCAGCCTCAGTCCTGCCCACTGGGAAATTACCCCAGCTCCCCTTCATTCAGACTCATTTTCCTGAGCCCCAGGTACCCTCTACGCCCCCACAGGTCTTCGTGAGCCTACTCACTCTGTTCCAAGGACACAGCCATCAATCTGCCGCAGACACGGGTCTCCCTCCCTCATCCTGGAATCCCCGCTCCATCCTTGATGCTTCAGAACGGATTGCCTCCCTGGCTCTTCCCCTCCCCCGGCCTCTCCTCCTCCATGTCTCCTGGATCCCAGGCCAGCATCTTCTGTGGCTTCCTGTCCTGTGATCCCTGCGCTCCTTCTTTTACCCAAAAGGGGAATCAGAGAGAGAGGATGCTTGGAAGAAAGTTCACAGAATCGGAATGCTTCTCTCTGAAACTCAGCCGGTGCTGAGACTGCAGGGGTATGTGGCTTCCGCCAGAGCCAGGTCTTCCCCTCCCTCCCCCCTCCCTCCCTGTCTTCCCCTCCCTTCATCCCTCTCCCTCCTCTCTCCCTTTTTCACTCCCCTTTTTTTCCTCGAGGGCCAGGTACTGACGTTTCACTGTCTCTTAGCAACTGCCTCCACATCTCTGAGCAACAGGAGAACCGGCTATCGACCCCACCACTACAGGAGTGGAAGGAACGATGCCCTTGGCAGAATTCATGTTCACTCACAGGCTCCTAGGGACAGGGCAAGGGGACAAAGTGGAGAGGAGGGTGGGTGGGCTGGGCTGGACAGGGCCAGGGGCAGAGGAGCCGCCAGGCAGAGAGGGCAAATGGGCTCAGCAGGGAAGTTGGAGTAGGGTAGGGGCCAGGCTAGGAGGGAGAGCTTAAGAGTATCAGACCCAGAAGGGGAAAATGAGAGGTCTTGGAATGGGAAAGAGACTTAGTTGGGGGTGGGGTGGGGAAGGATGGGGGTACTGAAGACACGAATAAGGATGGAAAGAAAAAAAGAAATGAATGTGACAAGTGCGCTCACTTTTTAAAAATTAGACACACTTTTTGATTATTCTTTTAAAAATAATTTTTGTTTCAAAATATTAGGGGATACAATTGTTCTTGTTACATGAATGAATTGTACGATGCTGCAGGAAGGGCTTTTAGCATGCCCATCACAGGAATAGTGTACATTATACCCCATAGGTTGGTTTTTAATCCCTCCTCTCCGACCCCTGCCCTTCTTAGTTTCCAGCGTCCTCTACAGTTATGCCACTTTATGGACCATGTGTGTTCATCGTTTAGCTCCCGCTGACTAGTGAGAAATGTGTGGTGTTTGTTTCCCCATTCCCGAGATACTTCACTTGTTCGTGTTACACGGATAAATTGTATAAAGCTGTAGTCTATAATGGTTTCCAGTTCCATCCAAGTTGCTGCAAATGACATTATTTCATTCCTTTTTATGGCCAAGTAATAATATATATATACATAATATATATGTTACATAAGATGTGCCAAAAAATGTATACACATTTTCATAAAAGAAAAAACTGTATTAAAATTGTAATGGTCGCTATATACTGATAACAAATATAAGTCATGTTTTTACCACCTCTTGTAATTACATAAGTCAAATGTGGCTCGAGTATTAAAATTTTGATACAGCTTTTCCTTTCTTAAAACGTATGTTCATTGTTGGACGTCCTCTGTATGTGTATGTGAGTATATGTAGTATGTGTGTGTGTATATGTAAAACACATTTTCTTTACCCACTCATCAGCTGACAGGCATTTAGGTCGATTGCCTAACCAAGTTTGCTCACTCAATGGGACATATCCATTCAGTGGCTGCACAGCATCATTTCTCTGGGTCTGAATGTATTTTGGGCTCCAGGTGCCAGGTGACTGGCTCAGGGCTTATTAGAGACAATCATAGGAGGTGTCTCCTGTTTTCTCTGTTCCTTGCTTATTCCTAAGTCTTGACTGCATGAGCTCTCTGGGGCGAGGAAGCTTAAGTGGAGTAGACCAATTTCTCCTTGGCTTGGGATCCGGGAGCCACTGGGATCCAAAGGGTCAACTGCTTGTCCAGGCACCGGCTCTGTGGATACTTGGATCCAGATCCAGGGGAAGGGAACCTGCAGCTCCTTCTTCTTTCTCCAGAATCTACAGACTCTGTCTTCATCCGTCCAAGTTTTCTGTTCTCTGTACACTGTTAAAATGACTTCAGGGAAGGGTGAAAATTTTGTAACACTTCTTTTTTTAGCTGTCCCCGTAATTTTAAAATTGGCTGGACCTCAATCAGAGGGTTTGGTCAAAGAGCTGGATTATTTCTTAGTTTTGATAAATATTTATTGAGCGTTCACTCCATGCTGGATACCGGGCAGATGGGTACAGCCTCCTGGAGATGGCTGTACGCTCTTTTTCCATGGAGTGCTGGGTTTTCATTTAGTTTATCTGTGCTTCTTGCATTTATTTATTTAAATTATTTATCTGTGAAGAAGATATATTTTGAAGTATGGGATTGGAAACCCTTGTGTCAGATTTATACTACAATGGAAGTAGAATCATTTGACAAAATTTAACTGTAAATTCACAATTTCATAGTATCTTAGGTCTTTGGGGGAAGGAACCCAAATAGAGTAGCCAAAAACAAGTGTGAAATTACCAAGATTCTGGGCATGTATAAAGTTCTCAAAACCATCAACCATGTCTTCTCTAAGGCAATTCTTTTTCCTCTTTGTTTATAGGAAATCTGATCTCCTTCTGTGTTCTCTCATATTGTGTCATTTTGAATCTTTCATGTTCTACAAGGTCTAGTGCAGGGGAACGTGGTAGCCACTTCCTCAATTTTTATGTACTGAATTGACTGAGGTAAAGGTAATTTTCACTACCCCCCCTTACAGAAGGCAGTGTCTGTTCAATCTCATTTATGAGTTTAGAAATAAAGTATTAATTGTAACCCAGAAAGCACAAATAGCACAATAAAACAATCCATTATAACCGAGAACTATTGGCGTCAGGAAACAAGAGTAGCATTGTATTTTATTAACATGAACTAAAAAGTGGTAGAAAACATAATTATCTTACTAGAAATTAAGAAAGGTATTCAGCACAATTCAACATTTAATGTTGATTAAAGGAATATTAAAAAATGAACAAGAATGGAGATTTTTTCTTTGGATGATAGAAAGTTTATGTTTACAACTAGAGTCAAGATCACATGTATGGTACATATTCGAAGGGTCGGGAGAAAACTTCTAAACAAGGATCAAAAATGTTTTCATATAGTAAACGAGAAAATATCATGAACGGTATGTCAATCAGGTTGATAAAATATCTCAGATTGCATGTGAAGCCCCCACACTATACCCCATGGTTGAACTAATGTACACAGCTATGATTCAAA